>JAQHUG010000481.1:198014-217759 GCA_028555095.1 Dicrostonyx torquatus | reverse complement strand
AGCAAGGGTCAGACACGTCTGCAGAGCTCACCCACCAGCAGTGACACAGAACATGCAGGATCTGTCCTCGGTCCCACTGGAAGAAGGTGTGACTAAGCCTGGCACAGAGGAAGGCAGAAACTGCTGCTGCTCCAAGAACTGAGAAAAGAGGAAAATGACTCCTGGCCCTTCTTATTCCTCACTGCTTCCAGGAGCTAGATACAATAATTTATTCTGATCATTCTTCATAGGAAAGAGCCCAAGTCCTTAAACCCATTTCTGCCCTGACCATGGATGGCTTCAGAGTTCCTGTCTCCTGCTACCTGCTGGCATGTGACTTAGAGCCTGCATGCAAAGCCACACTCCTGGAGCATTTTTCAGGTTGCCTTTTCTAATGGAAAACTTTGCCTTACAACCCTGAAACTATAAAAGTAGGCTTTCTAAAAACTAATCAGGAAATCCTCCAACACTGTGAAAACTTAAGCCTTGAAACCACAGCCTGACGAGGCAGGAAGATCCCGAAAGTCAGAGGTCAGGGAGGACCAGGTCTAAACAAGTGTCTTCTAGATTGGGAGGACAGCTATGCTCATGAACTTATAGCAGCCATGGTTGTTTGTACAAGATCAAGCCAGAAGTTACATTCCAACTTGGAGCTGGGACAGACTCATAAGCAGCCCCTAGCCCTCTCCTCCCCCAAGAAGCCATTGATACTTGATGGCTTCTGGTAGAAGGGAGAGTCAGCCTTCTTTAAAAGTGTGGCCCTCTAGAAGGCCAACCTCACTCCACTAAATAGCCCTATCCCCATGAGTTTATTAACAACACCAACTAGACTCAGTGGGTTATTTTAAAAAGTGAACATGAAGTTGAGAAGGGGTAGAGGCAGATATGGGAGGAGTCACTGGGAGAAGTGGCAGCAACTATGATCAAAATATACAGTATGCAAATAAAATTAATTGAGAATTTCACCCAGTGGCGTTAGTTTTGTGTCACATAATTGTACTCAAGCAATCTTCTGGGACATTTTTATTCTAAGAAGAGTGTTCATGATGTCCCAGATATTTTTATTCCTAGCATCTCTGCATGATTTCCCAGAGAATAGCAAACACCTGGTACTTCAGTACTAGTAATTAAGGTTCATATTTGTGAATAATCTCAGCAACTCATGAAAACATATCTTGGAATTCCCCAGGGTAAAATTGTAATTAACTCACCTCCAACCTTGGAAATGGATCATAGTGTTTCTCCAAGCTGCTGTGTGGACCTCATGCACTCCATATAACATGGGGAGGCAGGGGCTGCTAGAAATGCAGACTCGGAGATGAACAATAATGATGCCAGGGCTACTGAAGGACAGCCTCCAGGAGAGCAGCCAACCATCCACACGGAAGCGGGATGCTCAGAAAATTCGCACGGACGTAACAGCTTCTGAGCTACCTGAACCACCCTTGCCCTCACAGCCATGGGATCAGGATTTTCTCAAGCCACTTCACACGTAAAGTTTAAGAAAATCAAGGATGACAGGTAGTGGTAATGGCTCCTTGTAACGTCCTAGTCAGATGAGCATTGAGGACCTGAGGCCAAGTGGAAAGCCTGGCTTGAAGGAGCACAGTCTCTAATCCCAGCACTGGGAAGGTAGATCCAAGCAGATCCCTGGGCTCCCTAGGCATTCAGCACACCCAACTGGACAATTCCAGGCCAGAGAGACACCAAGATGGTCAGTACAGAGCATCCAAGGGTGACCTCTGGCCTCTACATGCATGACTGCACATTTGCACTGTCAACATACACACAAGTCAAGGAGCAAATATTTCAGACGAAACAGGAAGCACAGTGAAAGGCTCCGCTCTTTCCCACTGTATTTGACACTGTTTGGGCTCAGGGTGAACTGCAGCCATGGACAGTGTGGATGTAAAGAAACTTTAATGTCTCCTTTTTCATCACCACGTTTTTCTTGTCTCAGCCATCGAGTTGACCTGCGTGGGCTAATGTCGAATTTACACCTGTTCGAAGACCTGCCCTGACATTCTTGTTAAAGCAAACGACTTAAGGATCTGTATGTCTAACAGATCCCACGAGATGCTAATATTCCTACTTAAGGCTGTTCTATTCCCACCACTGCGATTAGGAGTTCAATTTCAATGATGCTTTAAAACAAATTGCATCTGGCAAAAGGTTCCAGTCACTTTCCAGATCTCAGGCAGGATGCTGCTTAGTATACTGAGGAATTCGGGCCATTCAAAATTTGCAGGATGGATAATAAACACATCCTTTCTTGGCCACACCTCCCCCAATCCTGGCTCCTGTCTGACCCCACAGCCCCAATTTCCTGCCTTATACTAACAGTCTCTTTGTTTTCTTTGTAGGAAGCCAAACAGGAAGGGCAAGAGGTCCCCCATTCCTGTCCTTGGATGCACACTTCCTCAGTCACTAAAAGGACGGGCTCCCTCCATGAGAGATTCATTCATCTGGTAACCAGGTCACCTGGGCACAGATGAACTTGGGGCGGGGCTAGGTCAAGTGTAGATTCAAAATTCCCTCAAAACAACAGAAGCAGTCAGACCTCAGTACTTATACTTCAGCTCTGTGTGGAGATAAACACACCATGTCACAGCTTCTAACAGAGGTAGATCCAGAATTCCACACCAGAGGGTGCCGTGTTCTTAGGAAAGGGGTTTTCCAGTCATCCCATCAAGATGTATCAGGTCGGCACTTTTTGTGTACTGACCATGCTGTGCAAGCATCCCACCCTTGAACTACATCCCAGTCCTTTCTTTACCAATCCCTTAAAAACACCGTACCCCCAACCAGCTCCCAATCATGACACAGAGGCTTCTCAGTAGGTATGAATGCCGAGCCTAGCTTAGGCTCCTCCCTGCCTCGCCCTTTTAAATTAACCTGTTTCCCTTTATCTGCCTCTTGCCTCAAAGCTTTTTACTTTTCCTTCCTTCTGTGTGTCTCACTGTCACTGTTTCTCGTGTCTGGCTGGTGGCTGCCTGGCTTCTCGACCTGGTGGTAACCCTTTATTTCTGTTCATTCTCTTTTCTCATTTCTCTTGGGCCTAGATTCCTCCTCCTATTTATTCTCTCTCCCTGCCAGCCCTGCCTATGTTTTTCCTGCCTAGCTATTGGCCATTCAGCTTTTTATTAGACCAATCAGTGCCTTAGGCAGGGAAGGAGAAACAGATGCAACATCTTTTCATAATTAAAACACACATCCTTACATAGTTAAACAAATGCAGCATAAACAAATGTAACACATCTTTGCCTAGTTAAATAATATTCCACAACAAAACACTTCTAATAATAGAAATATACTTACTATAGTTTAAATATTTATGTAAGAGCTACAGGACACCAATTTAAAAAATGTTGTGCATGGACATTTTGTCTGCATGTATGTCTCTATACCACATGCATAAAGAGGCCAGAAGAGGCCTTAAGTTCCCCTGCAACTGGAGTTACAGATGGCTGTGAGCACCAGGTGGGCGCTGGGAACAGAAACCAGGCTCTGACTGTTCTTTTCTCCCAAGGGAATATATAATGACTGTTGACACTAATCTATTGATAACATATGGACAACAGTCCATGCCTAGCACAGTGACATGAAGAGCTGAGCTGTGGAATCTTCCAGCAGCCTGTAGATCAGGATCTCCCTATCTTCTTCTCCACCAACATGTCTACTATCACACAGACACACCCATTTCTCAGATGAAACACTCTGTCCAATCCATTTACTCTCTGTCCCTAAGGCAGTGGCTTTTAACTGGGGGTGACTTAAGTCTTTCAGAAGATATTTGGTGTTGCTTAAATTACTTCCTTGGAGGAAACTTAATACCCCCACCCCCACAAGGTTCCAACAACAAACCGAGGTATAATTCTATCAAAATTCACTCTGGGAACCAATGTGTCTATCGGGGTTACTTCCAGAGCAATGGGTGAGGAGTTACAGGGGGCACGGCTAATCCCAGTGGAAGGGTAACTGCAAGGTCTGCACCCAGCATGGATGCTGCCTCTGCAGTTGTGGCTGCATAGATGGAGCTCCTCCCCTAGTCTATATCCTACAGTCAATCCCCAAGGCCTTGGGCAATTAGGGCAGAATTGCACTCACCTGGTACAGAGGACTGGCTAGAGGCTCAGATGAGGGTTCCATGACCCTTCCCCTCCCCTCCCCCCATCCGTTTTCTACAAAGGAATGTCCAAAGTCAGTAGGCCCAGCTGTGATGACCTTACACAAGTGGAAACAGCTGAACTCATGGGAGTGGAGGACAGTCCTTTAACACTTGGCAATATATGGAGAGATCAATGGTAATCAGTTGGGCTGCTCCTGGCACCCAAAGAGCAGTGCCCAACAATGCAAGGGGCAGTGTGACCCAGAGTCTGAGATAAATATTCCCAATGCTGAGATTCCATGACAGTCTGTAAAGACTGCTGGTCATGGCCTTGTTTCTTTTCTTTAGCTTTGAATTATTCATTTGGAGGCGGTGCCACTGCACACCTGTGGAGGCCAGAAGACAGCACGGGGGAACCGGTTCTGTCTTTCCACCATGTGGGTTCCAAAGAATGAACCCAAGCTGCCAGGTTCACCCTCTGACCCATTTCCTGATTTCTTTGGTCAGTCACGTGATAATTTAGCCTCAGTTTTCCTGCTCTTTCATTCTCCTAATACATCTGTTCTACAAACCCTAATCCTCAATGGAATCACTCAACTTCTACATCTCAACTGAGACTATAAAGAACAACAAAACTTAAATAAGCAACACAATCACAGGAGTGATTGGCTCTACATATCCACAAATTCCAGTATGAGAAGAGAGATCTCCCTAATTGCCCCTGCAGTTCCTGGTCTTTCTCGCCAGCCATTATTCTAAACTTCACGACAGCCTCAGCACCTAACTCATGAAATGAACACTGTATTAAAACTCATTCGTTTCACTTAAAATCTTTCGCTGTAATAAGGTGTGAGCTTTTGCACGTTCTCTCTTCCCCTCCCTCCCCTCCTTGGAATGTTAACCAAGGGTCTCCTACCCACCAGACAAGGGCTCTCACTGAGCAGACCTGTGAACCCCACAGGGACTCATTGTCATCTCTTCCCACCTGTCCCTTCTCAGGACACAGCCATGGTCTGACTGTTTGACCCTCTGGTCCCTTGATTGATCAATCATTGAGCCCTCTGAATTCTCCACCTCGACTCCTCCTCTTCCCCATCCTTTTTATTCTGAGAAGAGATTACTCCAATCTTTTGATCCAAAAACCCCCACAAATGAACAAAGCACTCTCTATTCCATACCATTCCGCCTGTTCTCTTTCTCCCCAGCCCCCTTTTTGCTCACTAGGCTCCACTCACATCTTACTAGACTACCCGAGTTCCACAGTGAAGGCAAACTACTTTCTCGTGAACAAATTCAGTAGGTCCTCTCAGCCTTTAATTTGGCAGGATTAATACACGAAGTACCCCCCCACCCCCTGCGCGCCACGTGCGCTGCAGCGTCTCTCCTCTTTTAGGATCTGGGGTTACACTCTCCCCTCTTTGTACTTCTGGTCTTTCCTTCTCCCACTTATTAGATGAACAATGTCCTCTGTGTCCTGCAGCTCTGGCTTCAAACCTTATTTACCAAATCTACCCAGTAGCCCAAGTTAGAAGTCTAGAGCCACCCAGATTCCTCACTCACACCCAGGACCAATGTCAAAGCCCTGACACGTCAATCCAAGTGTCTCTGAGGACTGTCATACTGGTTCATTCTCTCTGCAATCTAATGCAGGTCACATATCACTACAGAAAAAATGATAACTGAATATATGTGCGTAAGAGTTGGAGGCTCCTTTTATAAGCAAGGATGGCTCACCTGAACACAGCATGTGGGGATTCTTTTTTGCAGAATGGATTCTTCTAAATCTATAAATATAGGCAGAAGACTGAGCATATCTTGAGATTCTCAAATGTTCAACAAAGGATAATAGAATCTCCACCTACTAGACATAACAGACAGCTCAGAATGTACCTCCAAATGTACAATATACTGTGACATATGCCTGATATTATTGGTAACAAGAAGCACTGGCGGATTTGCCTTTCATGCCAAAATAGAGCAAGTACATCTTGATTCCCATTGCCTTCCAAAATTAGAGCTTCAATTGCAAATGTCAAACAAATAAAGTGTAAGCAAACGAAAAGTCAGGAGCCATTACAATGGAACTGATAACGCATAAATGCTACTTCACAACAACTTCTCAGGAACCAAGCATGACAGAGGAACAAATAGGCAGTGAAATGAGTGTGTCAGACTCCGTTCAGACAGTCACTGAGGCTAAGGGCCCTGAGTGTCGGAACTACACAGTGTTCAAAGACAAGGCTCTAAAAGGACTAAGAGCTCAGCTATGGAAACGTGGTCTCAGTTCCCTGTGGATGTGGCTGCTCCAGATGCTGGTTGTGCTTTCAGAGTGTGGGCTTCTTCTTCAACTGCCCAGTGAACTCAGCTTTAAGACAGTGAAAAGGAAAAGGAGAGCAAGGAGCACAGCAAACTGTTTGTAACAAGTTCACCACAAAGTTAGTGCTAACCAAATCTAGGGATAAATGAGCTTCAGAGCCAGAGAGCCCAAGTTCAGATCTCAGTGTCGCCAAACAACTTTGTAATTTCAACAATCCATCCAATTTGCTTATGCTACAGTTTCTTCTTCATGCATATAATAGGAACTAAAAAAATCTTACTTTATGCACAAAATGTCTAGACCATGTGTGGTGCTGTGAATGCTGTATAACCTATATCGTCATCCTATTTTCTTTACTATTTTTAGGCTCCATGTCGACTCCAGCTTAACCATGTCCACCAGGCACTGTGTTCACAGCGCAAACATCACTGAAGCTAACATCTCCATCCGCACTATCCGCAGGCTCACAATTAGTCACCAAGGACTGAGTTCATGCCAAATTCAATGCACCCCAAAAGTACAGAGTAAGGTATGCCCATAAAGTGAAATAGGGGATGTGACTCTGATATATGGTGCAGCATGACTAAGTTCTGAGAACATTCTGCGTGAAATCTCCCAGTCAAAAGTGGGCAGATATGGCAGGATTCCATCAACATGAGATCTCTGGAGCTGGCAAACACAGTAGAGCAGGAACAGAGGACATCTGGAGTCCGGGGGAGAGTGGGATGGGAAGCCACTATTTAATGGGTGTAGCATTTCTTTGTGGGTTGATAAAGGTCTGGAAATGCATTTCAGTGACCACATAGCTTTGTGAATGTACTTGATACCACCCAACTGTGCACTTAAAGAACTTAAAATGGTAATTTTTGTCCTGTGTATTTCCTAGTAACATACACACACAAAAAAACAACCTTTCAAAACCCACAGAATACATCTTCAAAGAAAGCTGTATCATGAGCATGGGTCTTAACTCATTCTCACGCTTCTAAGTAGGGTACCGTAGGAATCAACACCAGCTTGTGGCTGGTCATGGTCTAAAATGCCCAACAGACGGGGGCCGGGGGCACAGCTTAAAATTTTCAGAAGTGAGATTATGTTGTGGGATGATTAACTCTTTACTCTTTTAGAGGCTCACCACCCAGCTCCCAAATAAATCACACATGGAGCTTTTTCTTAATTATAAATGCCCAGCCTTAGTTGGCTGGTAGCTAGCTAGTCAGCTTTCCTTAATTTAAATTATCATGACTATCTTTTGCCTCTGGGCTTTTATCTTTATTTCTGTATACTTTGCTTTGCTTCTTTCTCCGTGACTGGCTGCATAACTGGGTGGCTGGCCCCTGATGTCCTCCTCTTCTTGTTGTCTTGCTCGTCTCTTCCCAGATTTCTCCTCCTATTTCTTCTCTCTGCCTGCCAGCCCTTGCTCCTGCCTTGCTATTAGCCATTTAGCTTTTATTAAACCATCAGGTGTTTTAGACAAAGAATCACAGTTTCACAGAGTTAAACAGATGCAACATAAACAAAAGCAATACAGCTTAAAATAATATTCCCCAATGGAATTATGCTATTTTTATTTTAAACAGAATCTTGCCATGTACTCCAAAGCAACTTCAAACTAGCAGGTGGCAAGTGTTTGTCACCATGCCTGGCTTATATTTTCTGTGTTAAAGCAAATTTTAGTCCCGTGAAAGGAGAAAGAGAACTACTCTGAAGGGCTATGTGAACATGGATATGTAACAGCAGTTTTGAAGGCAAAATTAATCCTTACATGCCCATAATAGGTACATTCATATACTTCTGCGGGGATTCCATTTACCAGACAACCCTGAGATAACCTCAAAAGTCAAAGCAGAAATGCAAAGCCCGTTAGTGTGACACACAAAAGTGCAAAATAACTCATCGGGCAAAGGGGCTAGCCCCCAAACTGTGATCTGAACTCAATCACTTGGACCCACATGGCGGAAAGAGACAACTGACCCCCACAAGTTGTCCTCTGACCACAACACATGCAGCAGCACACACATGTATACACACCCAACCAGAAATACATAATTGCAATAAAAACTTTTAAAATGTGAACTATTTCAAATCTCAAGCAAAATTTTTATTGTACAATAAAGACACAATGAAGGGAAGTTTAACAAGACATCTACAATAGCAGGCAACCTGTTATCTGGTAAAGATCACACACAGATTAAATATTAATCCAGGAACAACAATTTCCAAAGAACTAGCATCATTTTCAAAGATGGAAAGCCAAGGCCATCCTTGTTTCTGCCTATCCTTACAACATCAGTAAGCACGTGGCTGCTCCTTGTGCCAATCTGGCACCCCTCTAAGTAACTCTATTGTCCTCATCTAACAAGTGAGGAAACTGGGATGTAGATAGGTCGGGGACCTTGCCTGGGCTCCCTGAGTTGCCTACTAAGCAATAGAGCCAGGGTGTAAAAATCTATATGTCTGCTTCCACCACCTACAGTTTCTTCACTGCGCCTTTCTGTTCACTGGTGACAGCGGACAATGAGCCACAGGACACTCAGCAAACTCAAATGCAAAGCGAGTCAGATGCAGCAGTCTCTGAAGGAATCTCCGTATTTCAACACAGAACAAATGATGTTTCTGATTGCACAATGGGAGAAAGAAGGCAAGACAACCGCTTAATGCCTTTAATTATTTACTGACATTTTCATTACAAAAAATGTACACATCTCTTGGAGCTCTGACTATAATATAAAGCAACATCATTTGCCATTTATGTAATCCTCAAAGATAGATGATGATGATGTGTGTGTGTGTATGTGTGTGCACATAGAAGAAAGACATGTTTTCTGGATGTTTTAACTCCAAGAATATGTTAATTTACAACATAGCTATAAATACCAAAACAGTCTGGAGAGGCAGCTCAGTAGATAAACTGCCTGCTGTGCAAGTACAAGGACCCAAGTTTAACCCCCAGAACCTGAGTAAAAAAGTTGCACACAGGTCTACAACTTCCGTGCTGGGTAGGTGAGAACAGGCACATCCTGGGGGTGCTGGCCAGCCTAATCTACATGGCATGCTCCAAGCTAGTGAGACCCCCCCCCAAAGAAAACACAAAAAAACCCAATGGTCAGAATATAACAAACCACAGTTGAGGTTATCATCTCGTCTCCACATGCACACACCTGCTACACACTCGCATGTGTACGTGCACACACACACATACACACACCTACTCTCTCACACACATGCATGGAAGATGAGTGAGCAAACTCATGGGATCACATATGACTACTGTAAAAGCCTGGTATTTGACCATTAATGGTGGCTATTTAAAAACAAGCTAACTAACATAAAAACAGAAAGGAAGGAAGGAAAGGAGGGAGGGAGGGAGGGGAGGGAAAGGGAGAAGAGGGGAGGGAAGGGAAGAAGGAAAGGAAAGGAAGAAGGGAAGGAAAAGAAAGGAAAGGAAAGAAAAGGAAAGGAGAAAGGAAGAATACAGGCTTTGAAGTCATACCATAACCTTGAATTTAAATATTGGCTTTGCTTTTAGTTACTGGTAATTTTCACCCAGTCAATTTCATGGATCTAAGCTTCAGTTGTTTTCTCTGTAAAGCAGACATAATAATTCATAACTCACGACACTACTGCAGGAACTAAGGAGACAATGAAATGTAAAGTGTTGGGCACAGTCCCTGCTAAAAGACGGTTAACAGTAAATAACATTCTACTCTGTAGTCTCCCCCCCCCATACTGGACAACCTAATCTTTACCAACTACTGAACCACTGGCAGCACTGTCCGAATAACACGAAGCACAGCATATGCTCCAGAAATAAATGCACTCATTGCACGTGGAAACAAAAGCACGAGGGGTCAGAATAGATTTCAGCGTCAACAAGAACCCGGCTGTCACCCTTGGAAACAGCCCTAAGCACCGCTGGCCAGTGTGGTTACCGTCTGCCCTGAGTGACACCTTTGCAATCAACTGTCATCACTGCTTGAAAAGCGCGGAGCGCTACGGACGCGGTTACAGTCTATGCGACAGCATCCCACGGGCTCATCCCACGGGCTCATCCCACGGGAGGCCGAACGGAATAATCCCAGGGATGACCCCACAACAGGTCGGGCAGGATCCCGCCTGCTCACCCCAGGGGTCCGCGAGGGCCGGAGCAGCTGACTGACAGCTGAGCCGAGGGTTACCTGTCTCAGCCGCCCGCGCTGCAGCGGCACTTCCGCAGACTCCGGGTTACTACGGGCTACCGGGCAAACACCGATGGCGTCATCAACGCGCGCCCCAGGCGGCCGCGATCTTTCCTGGGGGCCGGCCCCTCGACCGCCGACTGCACAGGCGCAGAACGCCGCGAGGAGCCTCGGTCCCCAGGGTTCGTGATTGGTAAACGGCGCGCACGCCTCACTGAACTGCAAATGCATACTTTTTGCTTTTGAGACAGGGTCTCTCTATGTAGTTCTGGGTGACCTGAAGCCCACTATGTAGACCAGGCTGGCCTCGAACTCAGATATCCGCTTGATCCTTTAATCATAACCTGAGTGTGATTAAAGGAGGGCACTTCTTGTTCTTTAGTCCACTTTTCTGCTGCGTGTGATCGCGGTTTACATATTCGTTTCACCACAATGTCTCAAATATGGTCCAACTGTGCGCCAGGCAGGTCTTAAATAGGTGATAATTTGGAAGTAGATGTAGCAGACAGGGAAGAATTAGATAAGGGTCTTAGATTGTAAGAAAAAAGTTATCAAAAGTGATAAGTTTTAGATAAGCAGAGTTGCTGGTTATTTGGTTACCCAAACCTAGACTCTGGGTTTTCTTCTCATTTCTCTGGCCTTCTCCACCTTCCCGTTTTCTTAAGTCGTTCCCTCTTGGGTTTTTTCTATGTTACCACCCCCGCATCTTCAGGTTTCTAATTCTAAGGGAGGAAGCATGTGGAAGAGGCCGTGAGAAGGGGCTCTTCGTCTCTACCCAGCTTTAGTTCATTTTGTCTGCCAAAACGCTGACCCGTGGTGCAAAATCCTACCAATCTTAAAAAGAAATGAATATAAAAATATCTGTCTACACAAACTCTCCCAAATCTTTTTAAAATGATTGTAAATTATCTTTAAAAATATGTGTTTATGTGTGTATATCTGTGTGTGGGTAGATGTCTATGAGTCCAGGTGTCCATGGAACCAGAGGCAATGGATCCCCCAGAGCAATTGTGAGCTGCCAGATGAGGGGGCTACGAACCCTCCAAAGTGTTTATTATCCTAGTGTGATGACTTTGTGACTGTCACCAGGAAGCTGGCTGCTCTCAAATCTGCCACTCCACCCAAATCCTTTGAAATGTTTCTATTAAAAATACATCTAGCCACGCAGTAGTGGTGTATGTCTTTAATCCCAGTACTTGCAAGGCAGAAGCAGATGGATCTCTGTGAGTTTGAGACCAGCCTCGTCTACAGAGTGAGTTCTAGGACAGCCAGGGCAGTTATACAGAAAAACCTTGTCTCTAAAAAACAAAACAAAACAACAACAGAACCTGTCCCGCTTAGATAATCAGGTGGCATTTGAAAAGTTGACATTTGAAAATTTATCTTCTACCCCAACTCACGTGTTCTTAGTTGATGTCATTAATGTCTTGCTGGTCACCCAAGCCTGAAACCCTAAATCATCCCAATTCTCTGCCATGGTGAATTAATATTGATCTCATTTGTCCAGCATCTCTTTTCATACTAACCCTTTCCCTTGCTCAAGTTTTCTGAACTAGTTGGGTGACTTTTCTGCACCTCACTCATAAATCTCACTTATAAAATGAGAGACTTGGACCAGATATTTCTAAAATTGGTTTTACTTGTACACACCAAGCATGACAGAACATTTGCTTGGACTCTTGTAATCGAGGGTATTATGATCGGCCAATGGGGGAGCAGAGATTGGATTTTATAGAAATAGTCCAAAAATGAAATTTCACATTAGTCAAAACTAGCCCATATTTATTATAGAATGGAAACCTGCTGGGGAAAACTGCTTAGCAAAACCATTGAAAACTGGGAAAAGTACAGCAACAGACATGGTGAACTAATCATTTATTGAAAATTGATTTTAAAATCTAATACTGACAAAATGTAGTTTAAAAAGTTCAAGCAGAAATGAGAGTCGTGCTAGTTTCTTAAAACTCAAACGTGAATTCCTATTGTCAGAGACACATCTGGCTACAATGTGTCGTGAAGTGAAAGAATAATACTAAATTATGACTTCAGTGTAAAATTTGCATGCAGGAAACTGCAACTGATTCTTGAAAAAACACTTTTAATAGAGTAGAAAAAGTAAAAATGACTAAGTATGTTATAAAGTTGATTGTAGTATGAAATTTACATATTGAATTTTTCTCAAGAAAATACTCTTGCCTGGTGAAAATACTTGGTATATGCATAATTGTATTTAAATAGTTATTTTCATTTACAGTAAATTAATACCACACAAAGTCAGAGCATCAATGCTCCGTAGATGTTTAGTTCTAATCTTGTATTTATTTAGTTCTGGTGCAAGGATAAATTTGATCTTAAGGTTTGGTTTGGCAGAATTAAACAAGTGTAGCCTGACTTTTGATGTGAGCTACATTGATGACTATTGATTGTCCCAATTCTACTGGGTCCATGAATTCTCAGCTCCCAGTGAGACCATATGGCTCAGACTGAGTAATCAAAAGAACTTTCTATGTGTCTCAGCTGGACAAAATCCAATATAGGTATAGATGATGGTGACCGCTGAATGTCCCCCAGCATCCAATCTCTTTTCTTCATAGGATTGGAGACAATATTTTATATAATAAAATGTCCTCATTTAGCTGCCTGTGTGGGCAGCTAGGAGGAGGATATTTTGTCAGCCTCCCTTTCAGCTATCTGTGGCCTTAGAATTAAGCCCTAGGTCATGGCTGTAAATGTAAAATGTAAGATGGCTGGAAGCCACAGCTGTTTTGAAAACATCCCATCACAATCTGACCAGGAGGTGTCGTGTTGGCTGCTTCTATAGTAGCCATTTTGGTAATAATTCAAACTTCAATCTTATATGAAAACAAGACCCTGGGTGCTAAAGACTTTTTTTTTGTCTTTTAAGATTTTAATTGTCGGTTTTAATTGTATTACTGGGCAACACTTTGTGACATAAGACAATAAAAGTGCTCCCAAAGACTTTTGGGTAGGGTCACCTACTGACTTTAAATGATCTGCCCTAGTTCTTTCACCAAGAGAAACCACTGCCGCTTAATTGAAGCAATTTTAGTTTGTTTTTTCTCCCTTTCTTCTACCAACTCTAATTCTAACTGGCACAGGGATTAAAGAATAAAAAGAAAAATACACGGGGCAACCACTTGCCATTTTCACAGAGCTGAGTGGTACTAAGAAAGATCCTTGTGGAGGGAGAAGTATCCCAAGTCCAGAGACCTTGGGCCTTAAGTTCCAGATCCTCCCGTGGTGCCTCAAAGTGTTGGGATTACAAGTCTGTGCCTCCATTCCTGGTTTCCCCGATAAGGCGAACACTCCACTCTTTGTGGTTTTGTTTCTTGTCTCCTCCCCAAAAGCTTCCTTCTCTTTAAGACAGAACTGTGATTTTTGTTTTTTTACCTTGCTGTTGTAATTGAGAATATTGTGATAGGTTGAGGGGGTGGCTGTGAATTTTATATAAATAGTACAGAAACAATGTTAACACCAATTAAAACTGGTCTTTGTTAGAAAATGAAAACACACTGAAAAATACCTGCTGTCCAAAACCATTGAAAATTGGGAAAATTAAAAAACAAGACATGGTAAAACTGATTATTTATTAAAGAATAATCTAATTACTTCAAAGAAGACTGGCACCTCCTCAAGCATCAATTGATAAACGGTTTTACATCTAGATCATACATGAAACCCCATTCCCCCACTCCCCACCCCCCATGGTAGAGGGGGGGTCATGTGACACAGTCTAGCCAATGAACTGTAAGGAGAAGGCTACACTGTAACCTGGGGAGGTCTGATAGAAGACCCTCCCTCTTAGATTAAAGCTTTCCTCTCCCAACAGGTCAAGATACTGGAACCAGAAAAGAAGCACCTGTCGAGCAGGGACCTACTAGCCACCTCAGGCCAGGCTTCAGGGTGGAACACTGGGGAAGACGCCTTCCCACTCCGTGCTTATACCCACACCCAAGCTCCAGACCTGTACTAGTGGTTGCCCAGGAGGAGCCCCCCATGGCCCCTGTAGACCCTGTCCTGGAGGGAGGACTGGCTAGGCACCAGAAGATGGAGAGGGGAACTCCCTACCCTAACTTGGTTGTTCTCGCCTTGAGAGCCACTAGATGCACCTACCCTCCAAGATGGGAATCAACTCTTTCATTACTGGCCCTTAACCGCTAGTGATCTGACAGATGTCTGAGAAATGCCAGAATGACTCACTCTCAGATACTGTTACTCAACCCTGCCAGAATAGCATTTCAGGAGCCCTAAACCCGGCCACCTTACTACCTGCTGCAGACCTGGAAGCTCCCTCGCACAACTGCTCCAGAATCTTGACACAAGTACACTGTGTCTGGCCTAATTTGAGGGACACTCCTCCGCCTGATGTGGAAGTCACCTGGTATACCAACAGGAGTGGTTTTGTGCAGGATGGACAGAGGTACGCAGGGGCTGCAGGGACCACCTCAGAAGAGGTAGTCACTGGGTTGAACCAATGCTTGCTTGTACTTCTGTTCAAAGGGCAGAACTGGCGGTCTTGACGAAGGCCCTAGAACTGGGTCAGGGATGGAAAAAAATCAATATTTACACTGATAGCTGCTATGCATTTGGCACTGTCCATGTACACAGGGCAATATATAACAAAGTGACTGTTGTGGGACATCCTTCTGTCTATGTGTTACTTTTATTGGATAGCGAGTAAAGAAACTGGCTTGGCCTATAGCTTGGGAGGAAGAAGGCAGAGTTAGAGAGAAGCCATGGAGCTGCTAGAGACAGATGCTGGGAACTTTACCTGGTAAGCCACAGCCACGTGGCAATATACAGATTAATAGAAATGGGTTAAATTAAAAAAGAGTTAGCCAATAAGAAGCTAGAGAAAATGGGCCAAGCAATAATTTAATTAATACAGTTTCTGTGTGATTATTTCGGGTCTAAGCAGCCAGGCGGCCAGGAACCAACAAGGGACTGCTGACCGCAGAAGAAAAGACTATCAAAAATAAAGAAATTCTGGTCCTTCTCAAAGCCCAATGGAAACCCAAGTAAGTGGCCATTATATATTATCCAGGGCACCTAAAGGGTTTCTGGGCCTGTTTCCAGGGGCAACAATTTGGCAGATAAAACTGCCCAGGAGGTAGTGGTACAGACAAGCCTGATCCTGCCTTTAGTCCTGGGAGATCCAGGACCCCCTGCCTTACCTGAAACTCACAAATACACCTGAGAGGACCTAGCCTGGATAAAGTCCCTCCCCATGGTGTGATGCTTGGAAGGATGGTGGCCATTAGCAGACAGTTATTATGCTACCTGACCATCTGGGGCCAAGACTGCTCCAAAAGATCTATTGCTCCTCTCACATGGGGACCTGCAGAATGCAAGACCTGTTGAGACACTCTGGAGTTAAGATCAGAGATGGACAGTAGAAAATTCCAGACATAGTCTCCTAAATGCAAGGCCTGTCAACTGACCAATACTATTGCTAATCCTAAAACCCTGGGACCCGACTCGGAGGAAAGAAGCCTGGTACATACTGGGAGGTAGATTTCACTGAAGTTAAACCTGGCAAATATGGGTATAAATATTTGTTAGTGTTTATAAGCACCTTCTCAGGCTGGACCGAAGCATTCCCTGCCAAACACAAGACCGCACACGTGGTGACAAAGAACCTCGTAGAAGGCATCCTGCCCAGGTGTGGATTCCTTGCTATGATAGGGTCAGACAATGGACTGGATTTTGTGTCCCAGGTGAGTCAGAGTTTAGCCACTGCCCTGGGGAGTGATTGGAAATTACATTGTGCTTACAGACCCCAGAGTTCAGGGCAGGCAGAGAGAATGAACAGAACTCTAAAAGAGATCTTAACTAAATTAGCCCTGGAGACTGGCACAGATTGGGCGGCCCTCTTCCCCTTTGCCTTATTCAGACTTAGAAATTCTCCCTATCAAATGGGGCGGACACCCTTTGAGATTATGTCTGGTACCCTACGCCCTATTATTCCCAACCTACAGATCTCCTAGTAGAGCTGTAAGACAGAGATCTCCTTGATGCCATATGTGGAGTCCAACGGACACATAAGCATGTATGACCGAAGCTTAGGGCCTTTCTATAAGTCTGGCATCCCTCCCAAACCTCACAGGTTTCGGCCTGGGGGACTGGGTCTACGTTAGAAGGCATCATCAAGGAACACTAGAACCCAGAAGGAAGGAACCCTTTGTTATCATGCTGAACTCACACCAGGCCAGCAGATCCCCTTGCAGTCAAGGAAGAGGTGAAAGTTTGCCAAGGGCCCAAGCCCTATTCAGGCTCCAGATTCAACGAAGTTCCAAGTGGCAGCCATATTAGCAATCCTGCTTATTGTATGTCCTATGCCTTGGGATGTTCTTCAGGAGTCCCAGGTGCCCCCAAGAGTCAGACTTAGCAATTTATAAATCTTCAGCCTAGTTTGGGTTCAGCAGATGCACGATGGCACTGACCTTTCATTATCCTACTATCTGTACTGAGCCCATTGGGAGGTCCCAGATCCACATATCCCAAACAACTTGACTTGGGAAATTTACAATATGGTAACCCAAGAGATTTTGAATTCCACATCACATTCGGCCCCTCCCCAAACTGGTTCCCAGGTCTATATTTCAACCTGGGTAAGTTTTTGCAACTCACTTGGCCCGACAAAGTCACACAATCTCATTATTTTTATGTGTGCTTCAGTTATATTATAGTAAAGGCAGATTCAGACGAAAAAAACACCTTTAAATGGTTTACAGTGTGCTTAAAGTTATACATCGGCTTGTGAAGGATAAGAAAAAGAATAGAGAAAGTCCTTTAAAAAATAAAAAGAGTAGCTGGACAGTGGTGGCACACACCTTTAATCCCAGCACTCGGGAGGCAGAGGTGGATCTCTGTGAGTTTGAGGCCAGCCTGGTCTACAGAGTGAGTTCCAGGACAGTCAAAGATACACAGAAAAACCCTGTCTCAAAAAAAAAAACAACCAAAAGTTAAAAAATAAAAATAAAAGATATGTTACTTTGGAGAAGAGGTTATGTTTTTGTTGCCACAGGAAATGAGAGGCTATGGATACATTCTGGGTTAAGAAAATAATGTTTGGTCAAGAAAGACCCCCTGAAAAATCTCTGATAGGAGCAGATGGCCCAGATGATTTAACATTTTAGAGCACCTATGTTGCAGTTTCCTCTGAGTTCAGCATCAAGGATGCTGGCTGAAATAATCAAGCCTCACAGAATATTCCAGTCAGGATTTTATCATAATTCTAAATTTTCTTTAGGTCCTCATAAGATTATCAGTGCCCCCAATCAGCAGAAAGTAGCCTGGACTACACTCACATTCCCCTCCAAAATGGGTTATGGACATTTATCTTTGTTTAGAGTGTTGGCTACAAGTTGTTATGGATAATGGTCAGGAAAAAAGCTAAGCAAAGGAGATTAGATTCATAGTTCTTGGGGTTTTTTTTTGTTTTTTGGCATTTTGAGACAGGGTTTCTCTGTAGCTTTGGAGCCTGTCCTGGAACTAGCTCTTGTAGACCAGGCTGGCCTCGAACTCACAGAGATCCGCCTGCCTCTGCCTCTGAGTGCTGGGATTAAAGGCATGTGCCACACCGCCCAGTGCATTGTTCTTGTTTTGAAAAGAAAAAAGTGAATAATGCTGTGGGATACCACTCTTGTACATTGTAAATATTTGTTAATCCTATTGGTCTAATAAAATGCTGATTGGCCAGTAGCCAGGCAGGAATTATAAGCAGGATGACCAGAGTAGGTGAATTTTGGGAAGAAGAAATACAGATACAGTCACCAGCCAGACTCAGAGGAAGCAAAATAAGAATGCCACACTGAGGAAAGACATCAGGCCATGTGGCTAAACATAGGCAAGAATTATGGGTTAATTTAAATTGTAAGAGCTAGTTAATAATAAGCCTGAGCTAATAGTCAAGCAGTTTATAATTAATATAAGTCTGTGTTTCTTTGAGACTGAATGACTATGGGACTGAGTGGGACAGAAAACTTTCGTTAACACAACCATTTTGTTAAGAACTAGGAAATAAAAGGCACAAGCAGAAACTACCATATGGTTAAACAAGGAGCATGGGATGTAGATGCAGAGAAAGTGGTCCAGAACCAGGGAGCAGTGGCATGTCTGCTATTCTGGCACTGTGAATTGCAGGCCAGCCAGGACTCCATAGTGAGGTCCTGCCTCGAATACAGAAGCAGAAGTGCTTCAGCCTGGGCTGATGCAGAACCTCTGGTTACAGAGCTTTCTTTTCTGTGGCTGTGTAAGGGTAAGCCTTAATATTCCTGGTGCTTATGTGTGTTCCTGTACTCACATTCTTTTCCTCTTGGGAGCATTGACTACACGCTGCTGTACTGTGTCCTAGATGGAGTAAGAAAGCCAGGGTGGGGGAGGGGAGGCAAACTGTGGGAAGGAGATAAAATTAGGATGGCAAGGTAGAAGTTGAGACCCAGAAGAGGCCACATGAAGATATCCAGGGTGTCCTGGGAAAGGGAGGCTGCTATGGATTGGCTCACTTCCATTACATGTGCACCTCACTTGGAGATTCTTAAAACCATTGAGCAGGCCTAAAGTTTGCAGTCGCTAAAAAAGAAAATGAGCGGCCGGGTGGTGGTGGCACATGCCTTTAATCCCAGCACTCAGGAGGCAGAGGCAGGTGGATCTCTGTGAGTTCAAGGCCACCCTGGTGTACAAGAGCTAGTTCCAGTTCCGGCACAGGCTCTGGCTTTGGCTACAGAGAAACTCTGTCTCGAAGAACCAAAAAAAAAAAAAAGAGCATATCTAAGTAATAAAACCAAATTGATTTTTAAAAATACTTTTATTATAAAAGTAAGAGAAAAGAGGCAACATAAACCAGTAGAGAATTTGGCATGTATTTGAAAACTACTGTATCAGTGTTGAGTTTGACAGCAGAGGAGAGGAATCACGAGGAAGAGTGTTTGCTGCACAAGCATCAGAACCTCGGTGCAAATCAGAAGACACAGAAGAAGCCAGGCCTGGCTATGCAGTTGTACTGCTGTGGGAAGGCAAACACAGAGCTGCCGGGGCTTGCTGGCACCTCGCCTAGCTCCAGGTTCAGGGAAAGACCCTGCTTCAAAGGAATGCAGACAGTGATAGAGCAGAGCACGGAACTGCCACCACTACCTTGGCG
>JAQHUG010000481.1:167532-193642 GCA_028555095.1 Dicrostonyx torquatus | reverse complement strand
TTGAGTGGTTGGCATGCCCACTTGTAGAGGGATGTTGGTGGCCAGAGGAAGGAGGCAGAAGCAAACTGAAGCAAAGATTCCAGGCTTTCCCCCCCCTTTTAGCTACATGTGGGCCTCAGTGAAAGGACATTGTTTCTTAACAAAAGCAGCTTCTAAGTGGCTGTGTCCCTCCTGCTAATCATCCCAGGTCTCTTCACTCTGTTCCTTGTTGCTGAAAGAATATAATTGGACCGCTCTAGCTTGTGTGGGCAGGAGGCAGGTCACATGACAGATTTTGACTGCTGAGTCTTCTTCTTTGGACTAGGATGGGAAAACAGAGCTTCCTGCATGTAGCACTTTATCACTAGGGGTGTGAAAATCCTCTGCTCAGCAGACAAATTAGCATGATTCCCATGCTAATCACACGTGATTTCTGGGTGATTGGAGACATATTACATGGCAATGGGAAAATGTTGACTGACAGAGAAGACAGAGATAAATGGCGATTGACAGCACTTCGGCCTCTTACGTGCCTGCACCCCCGTGAAAGCTTAATTAGAATCTTTGGATTATCCAGAAGAGAGCTCGATGTAAGATGTCCTCTAACTTGAGTGTGTACAGCAGACTATAGCAAAGTGGTTGACACCATGGAGACCTGTTGAGGTAAGTGCCAGGGTACGCTGTTCTTTTTCTCATAAACTTCCGTTCTCTTTAGTTCACTGAAATCTAATTGGTGAAATAATCTTTATTCGTGTGTGTGTGTGTGTGTGTGTGTGTGTGTGTGTGTGTGTGTAGCGCTTGTGTGTATGTGTGTGTTCTCATATGTGTTGGTGCTGTCATGTACATGATCAGATGTTCATGCAGGTGGAGGCCAGAGAGTGCCATCCATTAAGTTTATTGATCACTCTCTATTCACTGAGGCAGACTCTGTTGCTGGAACCAGAGCACACTGATCCCTCTCTCTGTCTCGCAGTCTTCCCCCATCTCTGCCTCCCAAGTGCAGAGGTTATAGGCAGGTATTGGGCCAGATTTTTATGTGAGTGCTAGAAGTCTGAACTTTGGTCCCATGCTTGCACGGGAAACATTTTTTATGCACTGAGCTATCTCCCCAGTCTGGGAAAACAATTTTTCCTCTCATGTCCTAAGAAGAGTCAGTTAAAGAGAATGATAAACCTTTTCTTTCTATACTAACTTTCCCCCTTTCAGAAGAAGGAGCCCTGTACAAAAGTCACATGTGTGGTGGGGGACAATTCTGTTAATCATGTTTTAAATAAACACTGATTGGCCAGGCAGGAAATATAGGCGGGAAAACCAGACAGGAAGTAGAGGTGAGAACAGAAGAAGCAGGAAGCTCCCTCACCACTCCTGCCCAGTCCACCGAAGAAGCAGGATGTGAGCTGCCCCGCAGAGAAAGGTACCGAGCCACGTGGCTAACATAGATAAGAACAATGGGTTAATATAATTTATAAGAACTAGTAAGACACCTAAGCTAATGGGCCATTCAGTTTATAACCTAATGTAGACTCTCTGTGTGATTTTTTTTTCTCTGGGAATGAACGGCGGGGGAACGGGATGGGACAGAAACCCCAACAAGCCGGCCCTCATGTTACACATGTGGAACAGACGCTGGAACACTTTTTTAACCTTCCACTTGGCAGTTATTCTATAAAACTTCAAATTGTTCATTGCTGCCAGATCAGTTTTAGAAAGCAAAGGGGGTTGATAGAGTTACACCACAGAGGCTTTGGGAGATTCTTTTGAACATAGACTTTAAGATTAAACTCAGTATGTCTGTGTAACACATCTCCTATTTTCCACCACTGTTTTAGGGTTCTGTTCAGAGTAAACACTATCATAGTTCTGTATTTGGTTCTAGATGGATTAAAACAAGAGCGCCATTACCAAACCACTGCATTGACTGGAACACAGGGGAAAGAACTGTGGTCAATACACAGTGTGACATCCTTCACTAAGGGAAGGGAAGATCATCTCTTTAAAAGACAGTAACCAATCAGAGGAAGTTTGAGGACCAAACAATATTGTTTCACACTGCTAATGAGAAGATTATGGAACCAGCTTTCACTATGATAATCACAACAGACTATTTATTCACAGTTTGTCCTCACTGCTGTAGGAATGAATGAGTAACTCTTTTCTCCATCCCCAAAAGTCTTCATGCTCAGCATTTTCACTCCTTCCTGTATGAATCGTAGGGACCTGGAAACCCATTCCAGGCTCAGAGGTGACGGGTAGGAGGGTGGCAGTGGTGGTAGGACAGCTGTGTGGGCCCAAGCAGGGAAAACAAGAGAATCCTATCCTTCAGAGGTCTGGCCCTGGGGGTGGAGGGTGAAATTAGTCTTTGAACATTCCCAGAGAGAAAGCACACACAAAGATGTAGGGTTCATACAAGAAGCTTACCAACAGCAGAGTAGGAAAAAGATTTAATATTAAGGACTTATACCTGATGTCAAAAATATTGGCCTTCTGAAAGCAATGAATTTTGAGCAATCCGCAGGATGAGGCATCTTCTCTATCTAGACTATAAAGCACTGTTTTATAAACCAATTAAAAGGCTGACACAATGGTATATAGATATAGCTTGATCAACACTTAGCAGCCTTGTAATGTTAGCAACTACACAGAACAAGTAGACATTGCTTACAAAGAAAATGCAGCTTCTTCACAAGCGCTTATACACTTCTGAAACTCCCTGGTCCAGAACGGCCACTGGACAGGTAGTAGCAGTTCCCCCAAGTGAACAAAGCAAAGTCTAAAGAGATGAAGAGACCCGTGTTTAACATTTACACACAGACTTAACTTCAATGACCTTAATGAAATGACCTTCAACCAGTGATAGATTGTGTTGGGAAGTAGAGAGCCAAACTTCCTCACCTCTCACCTGGATGATCCTTAGATGTGAATTAGAATGTCTCCCTGGGATCTCCAGTAGCTTTGTGCCCCAACTTCCTATAGAGGCAACCTAATCATTTGATTCCCTTGTTGGTTTTATTCTTCCTTCTGTCATATCTCTCACTTGTCATGAATCTTCCTGGCACAAATTATGTCATCATGTATGTTATTTCCACCAAAGTCCATGCCCTTGGGTCCTCTTTTGGTGGGAAGAGACACAAATCCCTATTGCTGGTTGGACTTAATGAATATTTAATAGATGTACAGCCTTATCCCAGTACCTACAAAGGAGCAATTTATGAAATTTTGGGGTCCATTACTTTGAAAAAAGGTGACAACTCCAAAGAGAAAACATGAATAAATGAGAAAAAGCAAAAGATGACAGCTGTGTATATAGGTGGCCCTCGTTGGGGATAAGATAGCACAATGGTGCTTATTTCCTAATATATGGCTTTCCTGGGATGTTAAATGTCGGTCAGGGAAAATAAAGTCATACTATTAAGCATTAGTAATACATAGTTTCAGATGACATTAGCCTATTAATTCCAGTTCTCTCTTAGTTGAACACAAATGCTGTTCAGTGTTTAGATGATTTATCAAGATATGAACTGGAGCTTGCCAAATCTCTAGCTGAAGCCATAAATAATTTCAACATCTTTTATTTCACATTTGCTGTTTAAAAAGGCCATAATATTGGCAAATGCATCATTGCTAGACTTTCTGCCTCAAATTATATTTTGAGCACGGAATCTATTTAAAAAGCAGCTTAACTCATAGCTTTCTTTAAAAGCATAGACTGATGTCCACCTGCAACTAACTTCTCTGGGCAGAGAAAAGGTTCTACAGGTATTGATGCCCAGAATCTTGACTTCAAGATGATTTGTCTCTTCCAAAATTCATGTTGAAATTTTGTTCCAAAGGTAAAATGTGGAGAGATGCTGGTACTTTATGAGGTGTTTGGGTCTCATGGGGCTCTATCTTCTTGAAAGGATTAGTGATAAGCTTTCAGGAGTAAGTCACTTCTTGTGGGGAAGTGTTGGTCATCACAAGAGTGCTGCACAGAGGCACAGCTTCCTCTTCTCTCTTGTGCTCTCGCTCCTGACATGTAATCCTTTCTGCTTTTCCAGGATGAGGCCCTCATCAGATGGCACCCAGGTGCCAGTGTGATGCTCTTAGACTTCCCAGCCTCTAGGACAGTGAACCAAGATAACTTTCCTTTATAAACCACCCAGTGGCAAACAGATTGAGACACGTGCCAACTTCCAGAAAGAAGAGTTGACTGAGAGTCGATGGCAGACCTTTTCTCTATTCCGGCCCTAGATTTCAACTGATTTCTAAGCTTGTTTGATTTGTTCAAACAAGTCCCTTAACTGCAGTTAGAATCACACTTATATATAATGTATGAACACAAAACTCTAGACTATAGCAACACATTGCCACCATTTCCATTATGCTAAAGCGTCAGGGTTCTAAGGAAGTGATAGGCAAACCGTAGTTGCACAACTAACTTACCAGAATTCTCTGGTTATTGGCCAGGTTTTGGGGCCACTGATAAGTTGAGGGAAAGTCTTGCCATCCCTAAACCACAAACTACCAAATGTGAGACAATCTATCAGAGATTAGAGTCCCTTGAAGAGCCACTTCACAGTGGGAGACTTTCCTGAAATGAGCTGACACTACGGCTCCACAGAAGCATAGCATGAAAAGATGTGGTGGGACCAGTAACGAAATCAGTGGTTCTGAGCCAATCTGTACAACCTCCCCCAGAAATCCTAATCATTGCATGAAAGACAGAGCAGTGGGAAAGAAGAAAGGCAAGGACTGGTCACAGAGATGTTAGGAGAGGTATGGAGAAACCTCAAGAAGAACCTTCTGTTGGCATTATAGTGAACAGGCTCTTCCATGGAGTCGATTGAGCATCGCTCAAGTTTCAAAACAACTGACTGAGAATGGATGACTTCACTTGGTGTTGAAAACCTGTGAATAAGACAACACCCACCAACAAATCATTGCAGGCAAGCAAGGAATGAGCACATTGTCACCACCAACTGGATACACAGTAGTCCAAAGCTTGATGAAACATAACAAGTACTGAATTATTTTGGACCAAAGAAGCTATCAACACATCTCTCTATGTGTATTATTCTTCCAGTAAGCTTTCCTTTTGTATTTTTATCCTTCTGATGGTATATCCCTGCTTCTAGTGGTAAACCACACACACACACACACACACACACACACAAATACCAGCTCACCCTCTCCTGTACTATGGGGCAGTGCCTGGCAGGACTAACCACATTCCTGCCCCTTCCACCCACATGACACCATGCTTGTGAGCCAGTATTTACCTTTAAAAACAAATTGATTATTATTTAGAAGACACACAACAAGTTTCACATATCCAAAATGTAAAATTATATTCCAGTCATTATACCTGTAACACCTGACTATCACCCTAGAAGCTTTATTCTTGCCCTTCTCATACTTTGTCCCCTCTCTAAGTGACTGAATATTTTTATGTCATGGTAAATTATGTATATAGTCAAGAATTTCAGGTCGACAAGATGACTTAATAAGTAACAGCCCTTGCCACAAAAGCCTAATGATCTGAGTTCAATCCTCAGAACCCACATAAAGGTGGAAGAAGAGAACTGACTACACAGAGTTGTCCTTTGGTTGGCTTCCATATTCATGCTGTGATATGTGTGTCTACCCCTTTGTGCACACACACACCTTAATAAAGTTTAAAAAGAATTTTATATGCATGGAATCACATTATTTTTATCTGATCCTTTGATGCATACTTATTTTTGAGATTGGTCCATGATACAAAATAACCAATAGTTCCTTTTCACTGTTAAGTAGAATTTCATTGTATGGGTATGTCATAACTTATTATCCATTCACCCACTGATAGCTATTTGGGTTGTTTTATGGTTATTGGCTATTGCAAACAAAGCTACTAGCACAATTAAACACAAATATTTGTGGAAATATATGCTTTTACTTCTTTTGCATAAATTCCTAGGGATGCAAGGAGTGTGTTCTACTTTTAAAGGCACTGCCATATGGTTTCCTAAGGAGAGTGCATCACGGTAAACATCACCCAGCAGTGTCCAGCTGCATCACATCCTCAGCAGTGCCTGGTCTGGTCAACCTTTAACCTGTAGCTGTGTTAGCAAGCACATAGTGATCTCCTGTGATGTTCATGTCCATGTGCCTAATGCTGAATAGTATCTAACACCTTTTATGCTCCCATTTGAAATGTGTGTGTATGTGTGTGTGTGTGTGTGTGTCAGGGAGGGCAGCACATGTGACAGCATAGTGTGTGGGCTTCAGGGATTGAACTCATGTTATCAGACTTGGTGACAGGTGCCCCTACACATTGGCCAAACTCTCTTGTTTGCCCTCTTTCTTTTCCTTCATATGTGGCTATCCCAGCTATTTCAATATTTGTAACACATTTGAAAGTGATGAGGACACTGATATAAAAGGAACTACACATAGATAGTAAGGACATATGGACAACAAATTTCATGTTAAGGAAGAAATAACTATTAATTCTCAATTATTTTTTGTTGTTGATTTTCAAGACAGGGCTCCTCTGTGTAGTTCTGACTGTCTTGGAACTAACTCTATAGACCAGGCTGGCCTCGAATTCAGAGATCTACCTACCTCTGCCTCTCCAGTGCTGGGATTAAAAGCATGCATCGCCACCACCTGGTGATATTCTCATTTCTTAATAAATGAATTAAAGATAGGAGATATAATCAGGAGGCCTTAAAGGGTCCTGCTGTATTTGTATGCTCTGATATAAACTCTTCAGCAAGATTTATTAACACTGCTGATGAGCATGGGAGACTGAAAAGGCACTAAGTGAATTGTGTCATCTAACAACAGGAAATTGGGGGCATGTGGGCTCCAACATCCGCCAGCCTAGCATGGCCAAGGCCTTGAATACTTTGCTAATTTAAAAAGACAATAGGTAAAGGCTTGGCTCCAGCCTTCCTTTTCACTTGTAGATTGCTCAGTAACAGGTTGCTGACTCCAAGGCTGGTAAAGGAATGCAGGTGTGGGCTGTGAGGAGGTGCCCTGGAAAAGGAATATGAATAGGGAATTCCTCAAGAGTTGGGAGAGCATTCAGAGCATGGATAGCTTGAGGGAGAGAATAAAGGCAAGGTCATGCTGTAAAGGACAAGAGAAGTCCCGAGTGGCCTTTGAACGGTGATGGTGTGAAAGCCTGTTTCTTCCTCACGCCTCCGGGAACACATTTGGGGAAAAACACCAGTTTCTATGTTGGGGCGACGGTCCCCGACCGGGGCAATGCCTCAAACTGGTAAATCATGACTGAGCAAGATAAAATTACTCTTGAGTGACATAAAGATAACTTGAGGCTTGGTAACTCCTCCTTTGCTGTGTAGCTGGAAAGAGGGATGACATAAAAGTCTACTTTGATGGTAGAGGCACGAAGGCCATGAGATTCTAGCCAGTTTAAACTGTAGAGTAGCACCCTGTCTCAAAAAAGAAAAAGCCCAAATGAATAACAGTGAAGGTCAGGAAGGGACAGATGTCAGATACTAGTATGTCTTCTTCTTCTTCTTCTTCTTCTTCTTCTTCTTCTTCTTCTTCTTCTTCTTCTTCTATTCTTCTTCTTCTTCTTCTTCAAAAAATAACAACTCTTTATCATTACTAACTGTCTTAGTTAGGGTTTTCTATTGCTGTCATGAGGCACCATGACCATGGCAACTCTTATAAGGAAAATATTTAATTGAGGGGCTCACTTGCAGTTTCAGAGGTTCAGTCCATTAGCATCAGGTGAGAGCATGGTGGCATGCAGGCATATGTAGTGTTGGAGGAATAGCTAAGAGTCCTACATCTTGCCAGCAACTGGAAGTCAACTGAGACACTGGGTAGTATCCTGAGCATAGGAAACCTCAAAGCCTGTCCACACAGTGACACACTTCCACCAGCAAGGCCACACCCACTCCAACAAAGCCACACTTCCTAATAGTGCCACTCCCTATGAGATTATGGGAGCCAGTTACATTCAAACCACCACACTAACAATATGTATTTAATTTTTCTTTTTAAAAATTGTCTTGAAAACACAAGTATTCTAATTGAATTTTTTCACAGTATAGTTGAGCTCTTTTTCTCAAAAAGGAGCTAAATAAGACTTTCAATATGGTTAAATCAGATAAATGTGAAAAACAGCCCATTGGTTATTAACCGACTAACATGTTAGGGTTCTCAACATATCCAAGAATGAGGCTGCCAGGTTTCGCAAGTAATGACAAAAAGTGTGAGGTTCCTTCTCTACAACATTTGAGGTATATTCAAAATGTCTCTTGTGCTTTGAAATTCAAATTTAAAGTAACAGTCTGTGTTACCCAGCAATCTTACCCAAGGAATACTAGAACTGAATTAGAATGGAAAAGAAATTGTACAAATGAAGCCCTGGAGGGGAAGAGGGTCGGAAGACTTTTGTTTACTTACGCCCACGAAAGCGTAAGAGGTCCAGAGTTGACCTCAAGATGTTGCTGTGGTGTGGTCCTGCCATCACAGTCCTCATGATCTGCTCTGGATGATTACAGCAAATGCACTTGACTATAACGTCATGATTGCAGCATGACCACCAATAATGAAGCAAGTGTGTGCAGTTGCTCCTTTGACTCGGGGCAGTGCTGTGGGCATTGCGAACGCTGTGGTTTCATGTTTGTTGTTCTGGTGTTACTCTTGACTAAAGTTCCTGAAAACACAGCATGGCTTTTCGTGATACTGTGTAAAAATGTGTAGCTAGGCAGTGCAGTGGGAGTCGCCTCATGAACCTCCATTTGCCCAGTACTCCAAATCCAAACCAATGAACTCGTGGTCTTTCTCAGAAATTTATTCATATGCTCACTCCCTAACTTTCCCAGTTATTCTCAGGCCAATTCAACACACCACCTAATTTCAGCTCTTAAATATTTCAGTCTTCGTTTTCTTTTTTTTTTTGGTTTTTCAAGACAGGGTTTCTCTGTGGCTTTGGAGCCTGTCCTGGAACTAGCTCTTGTAGACCAGGCTGGTCTCGAACTCACAGAGATCCGCCTGCCTCTGCCTCCTGAGTGCTGGGATTAAAGGCGTGCGCCACCACCGCCCGGCATAGTCTTCGTTTTCTTTAAATATAACCGCAACACTCTCATCACATACACTCCAAAATTAACAATAATTTCCACTCCCCAAAAAACATTTAATAAATAAAATTTATTACATGGAACAAAAATGACCTCATAGGATTTTAGCTAGCATGAACCCTTCTGGCATTAATTAAACGCCACAAGCAAATTTAAACACCATTTGGGCTCCACTTAAGAGCAGCCAATTTCAAACAATCCAATAGGGAATGGAAGTACACTGCCAATTTTAAAAGGAGGTATCAATATTGTACATTCATTCACTTATGGATTCAACAGCTGTTTATTGAACATGTGTCTTGCTAAGGGTACAATGATCAATAAGCTATGTTGGCCGGCCAGTGGGCCCCAGGGCTCCTCCTGTCTTCACTTCCCCACCCTGGGACCATAGGCATATTTGTCTTCACACTTGCAGGGCATACACTTTACCTCCTGAGCACCCCCCTGCAGTCTGAGACATAATCACACATGAAAATAATGTAGTGTGAGAAGACAGTCCTCCTCGTTCTAAGTAGGTAAAGTTCAAAGCAGAAGAAATCACTTATCAGTAAGGGTGGGGATAGAACTGATTATTGAAACAAATGCAAAGGGCTGAAGGGGTAGTAGAACACTTGCCTAGCTCTAGGTTCAAACCCTACCACTGCTCAAAACAAATGCACAAACAAAAAACAAACATAATAAAAAATCTATAGGCAGTGGAGGGCTCTTTCTGAGAGTCAACGTGAACATATCCATAAGACAAAAATCACCTATGTTATTAATTTTAAAAATTATTTATTTTGTGTATATGAGTGTTTGATTGTATGTATGTTGGTGCACCATGTGCATGTCTGATGCCCACAGAGAACAGGAAAGGAATCAGATCCCTTGGAACTAAAGTTACAGGCAGTGGGAAGCCTCCATGTGGGTGCTGGGAACTGTAATAGTCAGTGCTCTTCACTGCTGAGCCATTTCTTAAGCCTCTAAATTATTAATGAAGTGATAATTCACTAATTAATCAAGAGTAAAGCTGAGAGCTTCCCCTATCCTTGTGAACCTCTTATCCTGGTCCATGACACTTGGCAAAGTTCTGGGTGCACAGTGCTAAGTCAATCAACATCTAATGAAGAAGGAAAAACTCACTTCTACTCAACTGAGTCCTAAAACATTCTTCACACACAATATTATTTTCATATACAAAGATCATGCCCCAACATGGGGAGGGAAACCCAGGAGGTGGAGTGAAAGTATGACGTGTGCTTATGATCTCAGAGAAGTCCCGAGGCCCACTGGCGAGCCAACCTAGACTCCATGTCGAATTCCAGGCCAATAAGAGACATTGTCTAAACATAAATGATAGCTCCACATGTATGTGCTCCTGTGCCCGCCTGTGCACATCCCACAGATTATGTCATTGGACCCTTGCCACCTCCAGAAAGGAGTATTGAATTATTTTCCACAGAGGGGGCAGGCAGAATATTTGGGGTGTGTGTGTGTGTGTGTGTGAAGATTTTTCTTTCTTAGGCTCCGGTGACTTTCATACAGGTAAGCAGTTCATGAAGGGTGACTTCTTACCATATTTACTAGGCAAAAAGGACCAAACCATCTGTGGCTTTGCAGTTGTCCCTTTCAATGCACACAGATGTGATTTAGTTTTGATCATTTTGTCTGGAAATCAATCCCCGGGTGAGGGTTTGCCAACCACCTGCTTGTAACTGGTTGCATCTGAAAGGGTTTCACTGGAGTGCGTGAGGGTTGGGGAGATGGGATGAGACAGTGAGTTAAAATGTAAATAACTCTCTGCAACCATGACAAGAGCTGCAAGCTCAATGTTGTCATGTACTTGTATGAAAATGGCCATGTGTGTCACAGTACTGTGAATATACACAATGAAACATCTTTAAAAGAATTTAAGAAAAACAACTTTTTTAAAAAAGAGAATCCAAACCACAACGGGGAAAGTCCGTTTGTTTCCCAGCTGCCCCACAGTGCCATAAATGTCCATGGGGTTACTTTCCATATTGCCGTGTTTATTTATATAGGCTCAAATAGACCCTTTTAAAGGCTTAGCTTAGTGTGGCTGTCGCAGACAGCTAGTTTACACCAAGTCCTTCTTGGCATGACTTGAAAGCAAATGGTAAGTGGTGTAAACAATTGTATATGATTATAGGCTGCCAGATAATGGACATCTGGAGAACAAACAAAACTTATTAAACAGACAACAAATAGCCGAGGTAAATATCCAATCTGTGAACTTCACAAAACACAGAGCTGGTTCTCCTCAAAACCTTATTACCATGGCACAGCTGGATTAAAATAAAAAGAGCCATTTAAACATTAAAAGGACGGGGGATCTTGAAGTTAGAAAGTCTGGATTCTGTTCCTGTCTCTGTCACTAATTCACTAAGTGACATTGATCTTGTCTCTGATTTGCCTGTGTTTTCCCGCCAGCAGAAGGGATTTCAGAGCTGTTGCTGAGATCATAGAACATGCCAGAAGCATCTCAGGACAGGATCAAAAGAAAACTGTTCTCTGCTTATGTCCTTCTTATCCTGTGGTCTCCAAAACCTTGTGTTCTCTCAAAATTAGAGTTGGGGAAGGACAAAAACTGATGAAGGAGTTGGCAAGTCAAAATCAGGCCAAGCCAGGCATGGGAGTGCTCACCCCCTAGCCCAGCATGTAAGAGGCTGCAATTGTCTCTTGAGTTTTGGAAGAACCAGGGCTCATAGCAAGACACTGACAAAGAGAGACAGAGGAAAAAGGGATGGAGGGAAAGAAGGAGAAAGGTAGGGAAGGAGGGAAGAGAAGACAAAGAAAGCAAGACAAAGAAAGAGGAGGAGAGGGAGGAAGGAAGAGAAAAGTTAGAAACAGATTCATTAAGTTTTCTAGACCGACCTTGAATTTATGATCCTCCTGACTCAGCCTCCTGAGACTAACTGAATTTATAGGCATGTCCCACTGCTCCTGGCTTCTGTGATGATTTTTTTTTAATTTATTTTCTTGATCTTATCTTTTTCATTTCTTTTTCCTTCTTCCCTTCCTCACTCCCTTTCTCCTTCCCTCCTTTCCTTCTCTCTCTCTCTTCTCTGGGTCTCATTTAGCACAGGCTGACCTTGAAACCCTTATTTAGCTAAGGATGACCTTGAACTTGAACCTACTCCTTCCACCTCCCAGGAACTGAGATTGCAGGCAGAGGCCATCACTCTCAGTTCGCATGGTGCTGAGAACTGATTTAGGACCTCAGACATTACAGGAAAGCCTTCTGCCAACTGAGCTGCACCTCTGTCCCTCAGAAGCTACCATTTGACTTTGGCATTTTGATTTTCATAGAATGCCTTCTGTGTTGTGTACTAATCAGGTTCTCTAACAGGACAGACCTGAGAGAGAGGCGTGTGTGTGTGCACATGCGCATATTAAAAGGTTATCAGAGTGGCTTACAGACTGTGGTCTGGATAGTTCAGTCCATGAGTCTGATGTCTCAGCTGGTCTTCAGTTTATGTTGGAATCAAGTCGTGGGCTCTAACGTCAGTGAAGGAATGCCTTGATGGCAGGATAGCCAAACCTTCTAGTGAGATTGAGGGCAAACAGGTGAAACGGAAAATCTTTCTTCTTCTGTGTCCTTTGTGTGGCTGCCACCAGAAGGCATGGCCCAGATTCAAGGTGAGTGTTCCCACCTCAGATGGTCCAATCAAGAAAAATCCCTTCCAGGTGAGGCCAACTGTTTGGGTTTTAGTTGATTCCAGATGTGGTCAAGTTGGCAACCAAGATTAACTATCTGAGGTGGCTAGTTGCGATTGTCAACTGATGAGATCTATGATTGCCTATGTGGTCATAGGTTACTCTGTGAAGCCTGCAGGAATCAGCTGTTTTGGGTTAGTTGAGATGGGAAGATGTACTTCAACTGTGGATGGCACCATCCCAAGGATAGGACAGTTCGTGGACTGAATAGAAAGAAGAAAGGGAGCTGAACACCACCATTCATCTTCCTGGCTTCCTCACTGGGGATGCAGGGTGATCAGCTGCCTTAAGCTCCCGTTGCCATCACTTCCCCCACGATGATGGACCATATCCTGGAACTGTGAGCCAACTCCCTTCCTGAAGGTCCTTTCCTCGGTATTTTATTACAATGAGACAGTAGCTAAGACACTTCCCTTGACCACTTTTACCTTTTAAAAATATTTTTAAAAATACACTATTTCATTTTTAGTTGCCACATGATAATTGTACCTAATTCTGGAATACAATCAGCTTTTTTTCTATTTTCTTTTTATTTTGAGATTGTAAAATAATTCCATCATTTCCCCCTTCCCTTTCATCTTTCCAAACCCTTTCAGATACTTCTTCATATACTCTTTCAAATTCATGGCTTCTTTTATTTAAACTAATTATTAGGAATATATATATTCCTAAATATAACCTGCTCAGTTTGTATAATGTTACCATTTGGTATTAGATAATTGGCATGCTCTTCCATGCTGGGGAGATTATTTTCCTCGCTCTCAGCATTACTGAGTTGCTTGTAGTTCTTTGTGTAGAGCTGAAGCCTCATGGCTTTCTCTTCTCCATTTTGGCATGCCTATTACCTAGTGTGTGTGTGTGTGTGTGTGTGTGTGTGTGTGTGTGTGTGTGTGTGTGTGTGTGAATGAACACGGCTGAGTATCTGTGGCATAGGGTGTTGAGTCCTTTGGGGATATACTAAGGTAGAGCTGACTCACAGAGCAGCATATACCCAAAGAACTTTTGAATTCTCCAGACTGATTTCCAGAATGACTGAGTCTATTTGCAATTCCAGAACAAGTGTATGAGGGTTCCCCTTTCTCCATATTTTCTCCAGCCATCACTTTCTGTCCATTGTTTTCTTGATTTTAGAAATCCTGACTGGGAGAAGATTGTAGTAATATTTTATTCGTATTTTAATAAATAAAGCTTTCCTGAAGATCAGAGAGTAAAACAGCCTCACTGGTCAGCCTTACAGACCAGGCAGTGGTAACACACACTTTTAATCCCAGCAGCCACGCTAGTTTGCCGTAGAAACCAGGGGATAGTGGTGCACGCCTTTAATCTCAGTCCTAGAGAGGAATATAAGACAGGAGGAGACAGCTCTCACACACAGTCTCATTCTGAGATTCCTGGAAGCAGGACCACCATTTCGGACTGAGGTTGAGGTAAGAGCCACTGGCTGGCTGTTTTGATTTTCTGACCTTCAGGTTGAACCCCAATTTCTGTTTCTGGGTTTTTATTAATCGTGCTACAGAAAGTGAAATCTCAAAGTAGTCTTAATTAGTATTTCCAGAGTTCCCAAGGTTATTTAACACCTTTAAAGATGTTTCTTAGCCAGTTTTACTTCGTTTTAGGTCCATAGCCATCTTTTGATTAGGTTGTTTGCTGTGGTGGTTTGAATGAGAAATGTCCCCCGCAGACTTGGTCCCTGGTTGGTGGTGCAGTTTGGGGATGTCACAGGACCTCTAGGAGGTGGAACCTTTCTGGAGGAAGTGTATCACCGGGGGATTGGCCTCTGCCCATTTCCAGTTAGCTCTTTCTTCTGTTCTGTTGCAGATATAGCTCAGTTTCCTGATCTGGCTGTCTGTTGCCAAGCCTTCCTCACCATCATAGGCTCCAACCCTCTGGAACTATAAGTCAGAATAAACACTCTCTTCCCCGAGTTGCTCTTGGTCATGGGAATCTGTCAGAGAAACAGAAAGTGACCAATACATTCGCTTTCTTGTTTGCTTTCTGAGTTCTCCATGTACTGTGCATATTAATCTTCAGATGGATAGCTGGCAAAAATTCTCTCCCACTCCGTGAACTTACTCTTTACCTGCTTGCTTCCTTCACTGAACAGAAGCTTTTCAGTTTTAGGAGGTCCCATTTTTCCACTGCTGACCTTAATTTCTGAGCAAATTCAGTTCTCCTCGGAAAGTCCTTCCCTCCACCCGCGACTTGTAGGGTCCTGCTTATATTTGTTCTCAGCACCTTCAGATTTCACACTTAGTCACACTTGCATTTTTGATCCATTCGGAGTTGACTTTTGGGCAGGGTGATGATTATGGGTCTAATTTCACTCTTCTACAGGTAGGTTTCTAGTTGTTGGAGATGCTACCTGCAGCGGGGCCAGGAGGGGCAGCTGTGTCCCATCACCGGAGGTCCCAGGCAGTTGGTGGGTGAGAGACCTCGGAGAGTCGTTGGTGGGGCAGTCGGTCCCATAAGGAGTTGTGGTGGGTGAGAGACAGAGACGGATAGACATGCCATGTGTAGAGAGAGGGTTCGGGTATAGTTTGTTCAGTGGGTTATGGAGGGGAAAGGGAAAAGGGGCAAGGGGAGAAAGGGGAAGAGGAGAGAGGCAAAGAGACAGAGAGAGAGAGAGAGAGAGAGAGAGAGAGAGAGAGAGAGAGAGGGGGGGGGAGAGGAGAAGCTACCTCTTCAGGAGAGAGTCAGAAAAGAGAGCTCAGGCTGAAAGCAGAAGTGAGATCCTCTTGCCTCTGCATAGGACAGAGGGAATGGGCCAGGCTTGTCTCTTAAAGGGACAGAACAGACTACCTTTTCTCTAGTGTCTATCTTTGGCCTTGTCAAACATCAAACAGTTACATGTGCTCAAGTTTGAGTCTTCTATTTTTCATAATTAATATATGCTAAGACTGAATATTAATTCAGTGGCACATGGCTGTGATCCCAGCACTTACAAAGCTGAGGCGGGAGGATGGCTGTGAATTCAAGGCCAACATGGGTTATATGTGAAACATCTTTAAAAACTAAAGACAAATGCTTGTAGAAAAAAATCTAGGGAGATAGCTCAGTCATTTCTAAGTTTGTTTGTAATCCTAACTGCAAGGAGGCAGAGCAGATCTCTAGGGCTTGCTCCTCAGAGCTGAAGCTGGGATAAAATCTCAGGCAAACTAGAAACTGTGGGTCTCTGCAGCTGCTGAAGAAACATTTTCTGCTTTTGTGCTGCCAGCCTTGCTTTATGCTTGAAGTAATATATCTGTCCTTTCTGTCTGTCATCAGGAAATGCCCTGGGCTGCCGGGAGGCACTCAGCTCAGATTTCATGTGACACATCTGTTTTCCCTGGGACGGGGTTGCATTTTGATCCCTCTTAAAAGATGCATTTGGAAGAAAGAGACTAAGGCATTAGGAAGCCATTCAAGCGGCATCATCTATATTGGTGAGGACTATTGTAAGACATTCACAATGGAAACAGGGCATTTGACAGTCATAGGCATCTGAGCCTTCAGAGTTCAGATTTTTGTTCTCTATACACACACACACACACACACACGTGCACACACATGCACAAAGTTGTTAAAAATAATCTGTCTCATAGATTAAAATGGTGCTAATTATGTAAATGTGATGATGACAGCATCAAAGTTCAAATAGGCTCTGTCCTGAGCCGTTTAGCAGGAGCACCTAGCAGAATGTTAAGAGACTCCATTCCCGTTCCATTTCTTGAGTCTGCTTCTGTGATGTGGTAACTTGAATTTAGAAAAGCATTCTGACCTTAGCACCCCCCTTTGCTCTTTAGTTTGGGTTAGTAATGACACAGTCTCACTCTGTAGTGCAGGCTGGCCTGAAACTCACCATGTAGCCGAGCCTGGCCTTGAATTTACAACACCTACTGCCTCATTTTCCCAATTGCTTAGATTATGACATGAGCCACCATATTGCCTCCCTTTGATTTTAATGATCAAGAAGGACACAGCTGATCCCTCACCTCTGGCTGCTGGATTTCAACTCTAGCAACGGGTTTCACCTAGACGAGACACAGGAGATGTGGCCAAGGCAGAGGACAGAGTCCCAGCAAGAGGAGTGGGTGTGGCTCAGTGGGCAGCGATTGACTCACTTTTCTAATCCTAATAGGAGACGGAGGAAAGAGAATTAGGAGTTCAAGGTCATCTCCAGTTAAATAGGCAATTTAAAGTCAGTCATAGATAAATGAGATCCTGTATCCAAAAAAAAGAAAAAGAAATCTGAGCAATAGAAGATGGGGAGCAAAGAACTGAGAGGGAGGCAGAAACAGATGTGCTTAGCCAGTGTCCTCATCTTGTGCTTGAGTGGAAGGACTAGAGGGTCAAGGATACTGTTTGTCTCATCATAATGATTCACAAAAGCCAGACATGACGGCCCATGCTCGTCATCCCAGAACTTGGGCGGCTGATACAGGACTACTACTAGCTCAGGGTCATTCTGGGCTGTTAGTGAGATAGTGCTACCAAGACCTGCCCCCACCCAAATTAAAGAAGAATGTAGTTGTCCTTGGTCTTGAGGAAGGTTGGCTCCAGGATCCTCCTCAGGAGACCCAAGCACACAGAGTTCTGAAAATGGGGTAGTATTTGTGCACAGTCTATGCACACAGCCTCAGCAACTCAAACCATCTCTAGACTACTTAGAATACTCCACATGGCTTGAGTTCTATATCAACACTAGTTATACCGTTCAAAGAACAGCAGCAAGAAAAAAAAATAGGACAGTATGCTTGCAATTTTTTTCTAAAAGTTTTCAGTTTATAACTGACTGAGTCATAAATACAGAACTCAGAGATATGGAGGCCTGCTGTTGATGATTATATAGACATACATATACATATATATGTATATGTATTCTTAGAAACATAATTAAAGACTGGATAATTCTCATCTAACTGCCAAACAGTACGAGTGGGAGGAAGAGCTAGAGGACACAGAAATAGATTTAAACATTTTTCTTACCAGAGTTGGTAAATAGTCTAAAGTTTGGATGAGCAGTGACTCAGTGGTTAAGAGCACTTACAGTACTAGCAGAACCCCTGATTTTGTTCCTGAGTACCCATGCTTACAACCACTTATAACTCTAGCTCAGGGCGATCTGGTGCCCTCTTTGAGCCTCTATGTGCACCCACATGCACATGTGTACCAAAACTCATGTACACACACACACACACACACACACACACCTACTTTTTAAGTCTAATGTTAAATCAAGAAATTGAAAAATAAACTTAGAAACGTGATACAGACGAGCAGAAGGAGCAGGTATCCACACCAATTTTTACTGTTTGGAACTGAGAGCAGGGAAGATACGGATTTCAGCAAGCGCTGCAGAGCTCTTGCTGTCATGTGCACAGGGACTGTAGTGAAGAGGAGCCACAAATCTTGGCATGTTGGTGGTCTATAATTTCAGCACTCAGAATGTGAAGACTAGAGGACAGTGAGTTTGAGGCCAGCCTACAAATATAGTAAAATCCAACAAACAAAGTCATTAAAGTACTTGTTAAAAACAAAACAAAACATGAGGGCCTGAGTTCAATCCTCAGCACCCATGTAAAAATCTGGCAAGGCAGAGAAAGACAGATCTTAGGGCTTGAGGACTAGCATGGCCACCTATAATTGGCAAGGCTCAGGTCCCAGTGAGATCCCCTCTCTCAAGAGGCAAAGGCGATGGCACCTAGGGACAAGACTCGAGGTTGACTTCTTGCCTCCACTCACACATGCACATACGCGTGTGCACATGAACACACACTCCAGTGAAAAGATGGTGCTACTACAAAACAAAGATATATTCAAATTCTTTAGGAAAAGTGAGCCACATTCTCTGCGTCTTTCAGAATTTTGAATTAGAACTACTTATACTTACTTTGTATGCCAAGTACCTTAGAAATACTTGGAAACACCCAAACTACCAAGCAAAGAAATATTTCTAGAAGGGGGTGCTGTGGGAATTTAGAGGGAAGGCAGGTACAAGTCTACTTTCTTAACCCCAGCAATAGCAGAGAGATCACCTGTAAGTATTTAATGCTAAGAGCGTTGGTACTGACCTAAGTAGTCCTTACTTACTGTCACCTTTCAGAGAGCCCTCCTGGTCCTCCTGGCTTCCTAAGGTTCTCAGGCTTCACCCCTTTCTACCTAGAGCTCATTTATCCCACACCAGGCAACTCTCCACACTCCACTTCATGCACCTTCCATCGGTATTAGTTCTTTCCAAACATGCAATGTTCTCTCAATGGATTTCATGTCAGCTGCAGCACTGGAGAAGGGGGTGTCGTTTGCTTGTGTAGGGATGGAGGGCGATGCTTTCATTGAAAGACAAAGGCTTTAGTCTAAGCGTCAATAACGTTCCTCATTTCCAGAGAGCACTGAGCATCACTCGTTCACAGAGCAGTTGCTGGTTACATACAAATGAACGCAAACTGAGAGTGGAGGACCTGCTTCCCTTTCTCTCTGTGTCTCACTTGAACTTGCATTTTCCTTCCTAGCCAAGAGTCATTATGGCTCAGCTTGCTCCTATGAATTGCAAGCTTTCTGTGCATGCAGGTGACCCTGAGGACTAGAGTCATGCTAAGCTCTGATGCACTTTCTAATGGACTGTCTCCCGCTGTGTTTGCATTTTGGGAACTTGGCATATTTTCTCCTTTAAGCATTTCTCATTGGAGGGTTTCTTCCAGCCCTTCCAGTTTCACACCATCCCAGGATGACATTCATTTTCTAGGGCATCAGTACATGGGCAGGGGATGAATTGGTGGTGGTAGGGAGGGGCATTCATATCAAGTTGAGCCTCCTATGTTGAAAGCCAGGTGGGAAAGACCTGGTATTGCATCCCCATCTCCTCCAGAAACCCAGTTCCTTAGACACCAAGCCCTTACAATTGCTTCTGTGATGTCAACCTCTACTGGTAAGAACAGCTTGTTCCTGTCCTGAAGGAAGTCACGGCCTCTGGAAGGCTGGTGGGCATGCTCCTCAATTGTGCCAGAAAGCTTTGTGGTTCATAGTGGGTTCTTGCCTGCAGCGACTGCAGACAGACAGGGGAAAATAAACCCTTTATTTTTGTAGCCAATTGTGGTGGCACACACCGGTAGGATTTGCTGAAAGAGGGGAAGGCGGGAGGATCATGAGTTTGAGGCAGCCTGGGCTACACATTAAAAAAATATTTTTTTAAAAAAGAATGAAGGTAGGTGCCTTCTTTCCATTAATTCAATGCCAAAATTTGCTTCTGTGGATAGTAAAACTCAAGTCTAATAGTTGGAGTTTACTATATTTGTAGGCTGGCGTCAAACTCACTGTCCTCTAGTCTTCACATTCTGAGTGCTGAGATTATAGAACACCAACATGCCAAGATTTGTGGCTCCTCTTCACTACAGTCCTCTTCACATGACAGCAAGAGTTTTGCAGTGCTTGCTGAAAAAAAAAATGAACACACACACATAAAAGACAGTCTTCCTATTACTGACCGTGTTTTCCTCATGAATTCTGAACACCTACTGCCTTCTCCTGGCTGGTCAGTGTATAAAATGAGCTTGTGACCTGCAGAGCACTTCTGTAGAAACTCTAGCCATCTCCAGAAGGAAATTTCCTTTACTGTCAAGTTCAAGAACTCTGAGAAAATCACCCTTGGTTTTATAAACAAAACGACCCAGGGCCCTGAAACAGAAGGGATGAGTCCTGTGATTAGGCTACAGGAAGTTGGGGAGGTGGCGATTGGATCGTTCACACTTCCTTGGTTTTATGATCAGGGAAAGCAGTTCTGACTTTCACATAAACCTTTGTCATTTTATTCCCACTAGTGGACAGTTGCTGCTCCTTGGCCACCCAAGAGTTCCTCTCTCCTGGCCGCACTCTAAATCCCCTCAGGAAGTCTCTTTCATTCTGAAAGCGCTGTTGGAGTGTGGGGAGATAATTTGCCCTACCTCCTGCTCCAGGGGTAGACTGTAGTGGCCAATAAAAATCTGGATTTCCCATCAACCTAAGCAGTAACCCAGTATTATCCCTGGAAACACAAAGGCCATTTGTCAGGAAATCATCCATCTGTCTTCTTCCACAGGTGCAAAAACAAAACACAACAACATCGCAATTCATTCTTTCTCTGCAGAGGAGACCTGGGCCTGCAGTTGCAGCAGATGGAAAGGAGGAGCTACGTGACAACCAAGGATGCAACTGAGACAGACAGACAGCAACCAGGACCCTGGACTCCAGCTTCCTGCATCCATGTTTGGATCTGCCAGTCCAAGTGTTGTCTGAGCCAGTGCCTAGCAGACATTTCTTTTATGTAAGCTGTTGTAATTAGCAGGAGAGGTGTGTGTGGGTTGTGTTCCCCAGCCGCCAGGCTCCCAAGCCCCCAGCCGCTGGCCAGCTCAGCGGCTGGCTGCCTGCACCTGAAATAACCACATGACAAACTGGATTCATTTAAACTCTGCCTGGCTTATTATCACTAGCCTTTTCTTGGCTAGCTCTCATAATTAAACTAACCCATTATAAAAGTCTGTAAGTCACCACGTGGTGACGTACCGGAAAGGTCTAACCTGCATCCATCTGCGACAGTGGCTCGTGGCGTCTGGCCCTCCTTTCTCCTCCTCCCAGAACTTCCGTTCTGTCTACTCTGCCCACCTAAGGGCTGACTTAACTATAAGCCAGGCAGCTCTTTATTTAACCAATCAAAGCACAGAAATACAGGTGGACCCTCCCACAGTAAGCCAAGAGACTCACTCGACTATTTAAGCCAGGGTGAGTTGGCTTCCCCAATGCTTCTGACAAAATAGCCTTGGATAATATAAGCCCCTTGCTTAGAGCCTTTTCTATCTTCCTGCTGTCAATAAAAATAAGTTAATGGACATTTATGGACTTAGTGGTGGTGATAGTGCCATGGTGTGTAAGTATAGCCAGTTTCACTAAGTTGTGCACATTAAATTTGTACAACTTTTTTTTCTGTGTCTACAATACCTCAATAAATGATTACTTTTTTAAAAGAAAAGCTAAAATGCCCCATCTTAGCATCTGAGACCATACAAGGCTGGTGTAATGCCGTTTTCTCTATTCTGGTCAAACTAATCTCATTAAAGTTCCCAGAGTCGTCTTATCCTTTTCTAGGCTTTATCCACTCTTCACAGGTTGCTGCCCTTAAATTTTTGTACTCCCTTGATTCTTGCAGGGTGTGCTCATCGTTTGGGCCTGTCTCTCCTCACCGTCTTCCCCAGCTGTTGCTATCACTGTGACTTCCTCACCTCTTTGTGTCATTTTCTGCTAGCAATCGCTCAGTGTGGGTTTAGCTTGTCTTCTTTGGGGTGGACCTTATCATTTTCTTGTGCATGTGTGTGCACGCAAGCATTCACACCAGCACAATATGTATAAATATGTGTTCATGTGCAGTTCACATGTATGTGTATATATGTGTCTGGAGTTTAGAGGATTACTTTGGGTATCATTCTTATGGAACTTTTCATCTTGTTTTGACAGAGGGTCTTTGGCTTTGACTAGATGATGAGGCTAGCCTGGCTTGCCAGACCAACTCAGGAAGCCTCCTGTCTCTAGCTTCCCAGTGCCAGGGTTGCAAGGGTGCACCAACACACTGGGCACTTCTACACAATTTCTGCATATTAAACTGAGGTGCTTGTGTTTACATGGCAAGCACTTTACCAACCACGGCCATCTCCCCAGCTTTCTGGTCAATGTCTGCCTCGTACCACAGAGAACCAGCCTCTGCGCGTAGAAGGCACGCCAGCTGGTTGGTTACACCAGCGCTTTTGAACAACAACGGCACAAACAGTGAAGTCTGGATAAGAATAAAGATCCACAGGGCGGGGTGCATTGCCCTCTCTTAGGATTGAAGGGGGTGGGATGCGAGGGCATGTGGAGGGAGTGGGAGGAGGGGAGGGAGTTGGAATTTGGATTGGTACTTTTTTAAGTAATAAAAATGGAAAACAAAAAGATCCAAATGCAGCCTAAACAATGAAAACCCATCAGTCGAAAGGAATAATCTTGCCAAATACTTTTCTGAATCTGAGGATGCAGCAGGCCTACTTCACCCAAAGAAAACGATTCTTCTGGGCTAGGAAAATGGCTTAGTGTATAAAATGTTGGTTGTGCAAGTAAGAAAGCCTAAGTCTAGAGCCCAAAACCTATAGGAAACAGGATGCAATATTGTCTGTCTGTGATCTCTAGGGTAAGGTGAGAGGCAAAGACAGCAAAGTCCCTGAAAACTCATGGGCTTTTTAACCTGGTGTCCACAGCATTGAACATCCCCTGCCTTTAACAAGTGGAGTGTGAGGGCCACACCTGGTTTCCTCACCTGTTCACACAAACACAGAGAGATATAAAGAAAAGCCACCTTCTAAATATATTATGTACATGTATAAAATGTTGTAATTGACCTTATTGTTATGTATAATTGATATATATATCTAATTTTTAATCTATTCTTCTCTCATACAATATATCCTAACTTCAGCTTCCCTTTCTTCCACTCCTTCTAGCTCCCTCCACCTTCCCTCTTTCCCATATCAAACCCCTGTCTCCCACCACAAAAGAACAGGCCTCCCAGGGACATCAAGCAAACATGTCCAACAAGATACAATAAGACCAGGTACAAACTCTCACATCAGGACTGGGTGAGGCAACCCAGTAGGAGGAAAAGAGTCCCAAAATCAGGCAAAAGAATCAGAAACACCCCACTCCCACTGTTGGGAGTCCCCAAAAGTCCAAAAAAGAAAATCAACTATCATTATTAAATAAATTTGGCTAGTGACCTATAATTTATCTCTTAACTCTTTAAATTCCAGTGCCAATGGAAATAAATGAAGTAAGAATATTTAATGAATATGTCTCTGCTTTGAAAGTACACTAGGGCTTACTTAATCATAAATGGTCATAAAAGCTAGCCTGGTGACTCAACAGCTACTTGGGCCAAGTCTACCAAAAATGTATGCAATTTGGCAACCCTAATGCCCAGTTCTTTATTAAAGGCTAGGAATAATAGCTGGCCATTCAGAAGACCCAGGATCAGATCGTCCACGGATGATGATGGCCTGTGTGATGCTGCCAAGTCATCCCCGGCAGCCTACGTTCCCCTCACCTTTTGGAAGGCTGTTTAAAAGTGGAGAAAACACCCATGTTGTGCACGACCACGGTGGAGATTTTTTATTGCATCTTTAAAGCTTTACGGCATTCTGCAGCCTATTTCCTTTGCATTCCTCCAAGACCTAGACTGCAGTGGAAACAGGCTGTCCTTAACATTTCATAGCCTGAACATTTAATGACATCACTCTGTGAGACGAAGGGAACGCCATAAGAAAAATCCAATTTGGCCCACTCTGGCCCCAGTTGTCTCAATTAGTCTCCATTTTTAATGCAATGAAAGGAATAAACCTCAAGATGGCTGGCCAGGAAAATTATAAGCTTTCGGGTACACTGGGTTACAGTAATTTTTTCTGCAAACGTCATTAAGCCACTGATTTACTCTCTATCATCAGAAAACAGACGACAAGGAGAAAAAACAGGAGACTCACGTAATTTTTTTAAGGCATTAAATTACGCTATCTGGTACAATCCCTTGGCCTGACATCTTCTTTTCAGGCAGCATCCACTCTTCCTTTCTGTCTGTTCTGCTTGACCCTTGCTGTGAGCCTCTGGTTTCCGTAAAAACCAGACATGTAACACGGCTCCAGTCTGGCCCCATGAAGCTGTGTCATCTACATCATGTGCCTCCCAAGCCATTTTTTAAGGAAAGGGGCCCTGGAAAAACCACATAACGTTAGGGCCATTTTTCAGAGTGTAGGTTTTATTCTTCTTAGGAAGCAGTTGCTTCTAGAGGAGCCAAGTCACCATCTGGTGTGCCCAAGTAGGAGCTTGATATTTGCACAGAGAAATGCTGAATTCCTAGAACACCAAGAGGCAATTCAAGACTTTTCTTACAAGTCAGTAGACTTTAAATAGATCATTTGCATATTCATGAGTACATACTTCTATTGAGTATGCTTTAAGCATTAGGAAAAAGAGCAACCACCGTCATCATTCTTACCTTTTCTGTGGTACCCCCTCCCACTTTTCTAAAAATGAAATGTAGACTAGGGTTATAACTGAGATTTTTCTTTTCTTCTTAAACTTTTTTTTGTTTTTATAAAGATATGTTTACTTTCTGCAGCCCACACGGACCAGGAACTTGCTTTGTACACAGTCTAGGCTGGTCTTGAACTCAAGGCCACCCTCCCCATTTACCCTCTCAAGTACTGGAATTACAGATGTGAGCCACCATGCCCAGCTGAAAGTCACCCACTTCAGCTCCTCCCAGTTCTGGGGTGCTTAGGACTGAATTAAAGAAGTCCGACACTAGCGACTTAACATCACATCTGAAAGCTCTAGAACAAAAAGAAGCAAACTCACTTAGGAGGAGTAGATGGCAGGAAATAATTAAACTCAGGGCTGAAATCAACAAAATAGAAACAAAGAGAATACAAAGAGTCAATGAAACTAAGAGTTGGTTCTTTGAGAAAATCAACAAGATGGACTGTAGCATAATCCTAATTAGTCTTAAAAATAAAAACCCAGAGTCAGATATTAGGGGGTGAAAGCTGAAAAATGAGGGAAGCAAAGCAGCCGGCCACTACAAAACTCTCTACAAAATTCTCAGACTGAATGGGTCTCTCTCTATTTCTCTCTCTGCCCAGCCATATCACTTTCTGTTTCCTTCTCCTGAGTGCTGGGATTAAAGATGTGTGCCTCCCAAGTACTGAGCTCAAAGGCATGAGATCTCAAGTGCTGAGATTAAAGGTGTGTGCCACCACTGCCTGGCCTCTATGGTTAACTGGTGGCTAGCTCTGCACTATGATCTTCATGCAAGCTTTATTTGTTAGAACAAAAACAAAATATGACTACAGTAGACAAACCCTTATCCAAACTAACCAAAAGGCAGATAGAGAATATCCAAATTAACAAAATCAGAAATGGAAAGGGAGACATAACAACAGACACAGAAGCAATCAAGAGAATCATTAGGTCATGCTTCAAAAACATGTACTCAACAAAAAAAAATTGGAAAATTTAAAAGAAGTGGAAAATTTTCTTGATAGGTACCACATACCAAAATTAAATCAAGACCAGAGAAACAATTTAAATATACCTACAACACCTAAGGAAATACAAGCAGTCATTAAAGGTATCCCAATCAGTAAAAACCCAGGGTTAGATTATTTCAGTGTGGAATTCTACCAGAATTTCAAAGAAGAGGTAATACCAATACTCCCCAAATATTCCACATAATAGAAACAGAAGGAACATTGCCAAATTATTTTTATGAGACTACAGTTACCCTGATTACCAAACCTCACAAAGAT
>JAQHUG010000481.1:126676-142636 GCA_028555095.1 Dicrostonyx torquatus | reverse complement strand
TGTGTGTGTGTGTGTATTTGAAAACTTTTTTATTTAGTTTGGAGACATATGGTCACGGTTAACGGATTGTTTCTGACCAAGAGAAACATTTGGGTCTATTTCCGTCTGCAGAGAGGCTCAGAAGACACACACACACACACACACACACACACACACGCACACTGTTGGGAGTTAAAGCAAGAGCACCCGTCACTACCTTCCCACCCCTCCCTGCCCTGTGTAAGCCCAACTCCAGAACTGTTCATTTGAAATTGACCCTAAGCATAGCTGAAGTCTTCCATGTTGACCAAGGAAGCTGTGAAATTCCCTTGCAGAAAGAAATAACCTTATTGACCTGGTTAACTTTTCTTCATTAAGTTCAGCAATAGGGGATTTAGAGAGATTGTTAGGGTAGGGAAGGACTTAGGGGTGGGAGGCTAATTTTGAAGGCGGCACCTTGCAGCTTCCACCTGTGGACATCTTGCTGTGCAAACACAGGGGTCTGAGTTATTATCCTACCAACCATGTTAAAATCTGGGCATGGTCATATGCACCTGAAATCCCAGTATCATGGAGCCGGAGGTGGGAGGATCGCTGGCGTTTCCTGGCTGCCAGGCTAGCTCCAGGAGCAGTGAGAGACTGTACCAAGGATACAACACAGCGAGGTGTGGAATAGGACACTCAAAGTCCTCTTTTAGTCTGGGGGCTCACAGATGTACACACATGCATGCATGCACACACACAGACACACAGAAAGACATATACATGCATGCACATACCACACACACGTGTGCATTCATATACACACATACATACATGTACACATATACATGAATACACACATGCAGACACACATATACACATACATGCATGCACACACAGAGGCACACACATATACATGGATGCACACATGTAGACATACATACACACACATACATGAATACACACACAGACATACAGACACACATACATGCATGCACACACACACTTCCAAACATTAACATTTTAGGAAACAATCCTAAAACTGTTTATTACTCTTAGCTAAGCATGAGCCAGAATAGCCTGGAACCTGGGACGGCCACATAGATAAAGAACACACTGACAACATAAAATACAAATAGCTGTGCCTTTGGACCCAACGCTGAGCACAGCAGAAAGGCAAACTCCCAGGAACAAATCTGGTTCTCTATTTCCCATGATCTCAAACACCTATTCTGAGTTTTAGCCCCACAGAATGGCCTATTACTGAGTGTGGCATTGAACAGGCATGGAGTGTGCCTTCTCTCTCAGGGACTACAGTGCAGTGTTGCCCAAGGCTCCTGCCAGCCTCCCTGAAAGCATCAACGGACAAAGACTCAGGGAGGCAGCCCCTTTGCCCTTTCCCTGTGGATCTGCCATGCCCCTCTTTGCAAGGTTTTCCACCCTTTCCTTCCACTCCAGCCTCCCTGGCTTTATCCCTCTTCCTAAGACCAAGGGGACATTTTAGTAAGTAGCGCGAGAAGACTATAATAAAGACTTATTGGAGATCTCTGATACTTTATTATTTTTCCAATAAACCAGAGCCTTAAGAAGGTTGGGCGTTTGAAGGAGAGGAAGGAGACTGAGGAAAATCTGATGTCTGAGTCCCTGTAGGGCAATCTTCACAAAAGGTAGGAAGAAGAGAAATGAGAATTTTTGTGTGGTGATTGATTTGTCACCCGAGGGAAAACCTCCAAGTACGGTATTTATTCACGCATAGTGTTCCAGGAACTTCCTCTTTCCCCAAATGTCCATGTGGCTTTATGTACGCGTGTTTGCAGAATGCATAAATAAACATGACTGGAATATGAAACACATGGCCCGTGTTTATAAAATATGCATCCATTTACGCTAATGAAAAATCGCTTCCATCTGAGAGCAAACAATGCTCCACGGAAGTGTTCGCAGGTGTGCAGATGGCCCATCTTTGGCCCTCACACTTGGAGAAACTGAGTCACTAATATCACAAAAGGCAGGAATTTTGACTTCTGTCAACATCCAAAACTGCATGGCTTAAAGACGTAAGCTGAAAAGAAACTTCCCTCCCAAATTGTTATTTGTACAACAGAGGAGCTTTTAAAAGCAGCTTCGGGTGGCCACTTCAGTCAGCATCTTATGTTTTCATGCATCCGGCTTCAGCGAGCTTTCCAAGTTTCCCAATAAACCCATGTGCATTCTCTCTGGCGAGCTGGCTTAACATACACGCCTCCAAAGACTGAGAAAGTCATGTGAGTACCAGGAGCTTGCCTTTCTCCTAACTTCTCACAGATTCAGGCCAACCGAGGACACCATTTCATTGTGCCGAGTCCTGGGGAATAGAAGGAGGAACATTCCACTCTTTTACAATTGTGTGTGTTTGTGTGTGTGTAAATGTCGTGGTTGTGCAGTGCTGTTACACACTAATACACAACAGGGTGCGATGGGCCGGGGTATCTAGAGGCGGGCATGCAAGGAGGGAGGAAAGCAAGTTGGTCTACTCCATGTGAGCCTTTTCTGACCTCGCTGGAGCAAACAGAGAGGGAGCTGTGGAGTCCAATGCTGCCTGGCACGAAGTCAGTTCATGTAGCCACACTTGCTGTTAGCCCAGCATCCAGACTCCAGTCCTGGTGAAGTGCATTTTGAGTTAACCTGTGTGTTATGACTTTGTGGTGTCAGTCTATGTGATAGGTAAAAAAAAAAAAAAAAAGCTACATGTGGTACATGTGGTGCCCACTCATGGGCACCATGATGTGTGTGTGTCGTCTGTGTATGTCTGTGTATGTGTGTGTATGTGTGTGTGTGGTCTAGAGTTTGAGGAAAATCTTGGGCCACCTAGTGAGACTCTGTCTAAAAACAGACAAACCTACAAAATCAAAACAAATAATGATATGTCAAGTAAAAACAACAGGAGCACTACAAAGCTGGGTGTGCCTCAGTCCTTTCATCCTAGCACTGGGGTAGCAGAGGCCAGTCTGGTCTACATAGTGAGTTCTAGGATAGTCAGGGCTACCCAATAGAGAATAATTTTCTCAAAAAACCAAACCAAACCACAACAAAACAAAGCAAAAACAAAACAAAACGATAAAACAAAACCCCCAAGGCCCTCATAGCATAGCATAGGTGCTGTAAAAACAGTGCAAGGGATTTTGTTTTTTTTTTTTTTTGACATCCTCACCCGTATCTTGGATGTGCATTGTTTTTCCCCAAGCAGTCTTTTTCCCCTATTGCTTAGGCTAAATTTGCACTAAAACTACTTCTTTAAATCTTTTTATTAGATTTGTTCATTTTTTAAATGTGTGAATGTTTTTGCTTGCACGCATGTCTGTGTACCATGTGTGCTTGCTGTCATCTATGGAAGTCAGAAGAGGGCATCAGATGCCTGGAACTGGAGTTACAGATGGTTATAAACCCCCAAGTAGTTGCCGGGACTTGAGCCAGAGTCCTTTGGAAGAATAGTAAGTCCTTAACTTCTGAGCGCTCTCTCCAACCCCCAAAAAACTGCTTCTTAATAAACTCCAGCTTTGCTTCAGACAGCAAAAGAAAGAAAAGGAAAAAACGGCAGAGGCCGATGGAGCATCACCCATGGGCACCCCGCCCACCAACGCATTTCCAGTCTCAGCAAACTAATCTGATACAAACTAACTGCTATAGACTCACAACTTTACCTGGACGTCATGAACTTCAATATGTGCACACAGGTGCATGTGTGTCTGTGTGTGGGGGAGATTTTATTTCACTCACACATTTGTATAGCCAGTCCTGCCACAGTCAGTCAAAATGCAGAACCGCCCTCCCACCCAAATTCACCCCTCCCTCTCCCTCGTCGCATTCACAATCCTAGAATCCCAGATTCTACTCTCCATCTGTGCAACACTTCTAAAGATTTGTTTACTATTTTAGGTATATGATTGTTTGCCTGTGTGTATGCCTGTGCACTGTACACATGCCTGTGGAAGCCAGAAGAGGCTATCAGATACCCTGGAACTGCAGTTACAGATGGGGTGAGCTGCCACGTAAGTGTTGGGAACTGAACCCTGGTCCTCTACAAGAGTAGCAAGCACTTTTACCTGCTAGCCATTTCTTCTACTCCTCCAGCAACTTTTATTTATTTATTTTAAATAAAATGAACAGAAGAAAAAGTAAGAGAAAACATCAAAGCACATTTGACAGTGAAGGTAAAGTTCTGATTTGGGTAACTTTTGTTTCCCTTGTGTGTAGGTGTGTATATACATAATATGTGTATACATATTAATGTACATGCACATGCATAATGCATGTATATCAATCATGTGTACATACACACGCACATGCATACAAATCAATGTGTATGTACATAACACACACATACATGCATACATATCAATGTATGTATACATATTATTCTGTATTGTAAATATGGTGCGGGATAATTCTGTAGTCTGTCAATTATGTTTTAAATAAACGCTGATTGACCAGTAGCCAGGCAGGAAGTATAGGTGGGACAACCAAACAGGAAGTAGAGGTGGGGCAAAGAGAACAGGAGTATTCTGGGAAGGAGGAAGCTCCCTCCGGAGTCCTGTCCAGACACCAAAGAAGCAGGATGTGACCTACCCCGCTGTAAAAGGTACCGAGCTATATGGCTAACATAGATAAGAAAAATGGGCTAATATAAGTTATAAGAGCTAATACAAAGCCTGAGCTAATGGCCCAATCAGGTTATAACTTATGGAGACCTCTGTGTGATTGTCTTTGGGGATTACTGGCTGTGGGAACTGGGCAGAACAGAAACCCCAACAAGCAGGCCCTCATGTTACAGAATGGAGCTCAACATGGGGCAACTGCATCCACATAAAGCCTGAGACAGCTTGGGAAGTAATTCTAGACAGAAAAAAAAATAGAGTAAAGCATGGCTTCTTGGTAGCAACAATTTCTCAGGTCTACTTTGCTTGCTAGAGGCAAGTGCTCTCATTTAAGAGAGGCTTCCTGACTCAGCTTTAGCTGCAAAACCCTGCAGCTCTTTAAGAGGTCCTGCCATGAGACACTTAAATGGTGTTGATAAAAAGCTGACTGCATGCTTTTTGGTTGTCAGCGATAGCAGGAAAAAAGCTGGGCCATCCTGCCAGTGCAAACTCTGACTCTTTGAGGCAGGAGGTCCAGCTACAGAGAGAGCATTTGAGTGTTGTTTGTGGACACACTGTTGCATCTTTCTTGCTGGCATGGACCTTGAAATGCCACAGAATTGTGGCAATAAACATGGCTCTGGCTGGTAACTCCACCATGGGCCTGGAATCTCATAAAGCTAAGGAATGGGCTGAATTCAGCCGTCAAAGCCATGGCTTTAATCCTACCCATATTGCTTAAACAAATTAAAGACTCATATGGTCAGAAAAAGAGACAGAAATTCAGTAAAGAGAGATTCAAAGACAAAACAAGCCCCTCTAAATGGTTTACTGTGTGTTAAAAATATATACAAGCTTGGGAGAGTAAAGAAAAAGGTTATAAAGTCCTTAAAATAAAAAAGAAAGAGAGTAGTTGGGTATGGTGGTACACACCTTTAATCCCAACTCTTGGTAGACAGAGGCAGGCAGACCTGAGTTCAAGGTGTGATAGCACACACCTTTAATCCCAGCACTAGGGAGGCAGAGGCAGGTGGATCTCTGTGAGTTCAAGGACATCCTGGTCTCCTGAGGAAGTTCCAAGACAGCCAAAGATATACAGAGAACCTGTCTCAAAAAGTAAAGGTAAAAATAAAAGAAATGGAGGTTAAAATAAAGCCAGGTAAAGATGAAAAATACACAGAGAATCTGGATACTGTATGTTATTATGCTCTCTTTGAATTGTTTGGATGCTGAGGAAGGAGCAACAGCTGTTAAAAGATTTTTGTTTATAAATGCTGCTGAATTAACCCAAGGAAGGTATTTTGAAAATACCTTGACTTCAAAATTGAAGTCAAAAGATATGTTACTTTGGAGAAGAGATTTTGCTTTTGTTTCCACAGGAAATGGGAGGCTGTGGATTCATTCTGAGTTAAGAAAAATNNNNTACCAGTTGTACATCAAGATCAAAGTATGTTTCCTTATCTGAGGGGTTCTGACCAAGTCAAGGAATGAAGGGTTCAGTTTCTCGCCAGCATCCTCATCTGCTCTCAGGCTCTAAGGAGAACAAGAAGGGTGTTTTCTGTTAGAAGGGGCCTCTGGGTCCTAAAGAGAACAGCAGCTGTACTTAATACTAAGTGTCCACCATGGACCCAGTCCCGTGTTGGCCATGGAGCACACTGTCTTATTTCATTTTTATCCTAGAAGTTAGGGTCTGTTTTTCACTCCATTGTATAGAAGAGGACCGAGGTCATGGAGCAGTTACGTTGTTCACAGCATCTGATTTGTGAGGTACGCTGGGTAGACCCAGCTCTGTGGTCCTGAGTGACCCATCTGGACCAATAGGAAAAAAGTTCAGGTCCGAGACATTGACACAGAGACCAGCACCAGCATCACTTGGATGGTGTGGGATAATTCTGTATTCTGTCAATTATGTTTTAAATAAATGCTGATTGGTCAGTAGCCAGGCAGGAAGTATAGGCGGGACAACCAGACAGGAAGTAGAGGTGGGGCAAAGAGAACAGGAATATTCTGGGAAGGAGGAAGCTCCCTCCTGAGTCCTGTCCAGACACACAAGAAGGAAGATGTGGCCTGCCCCGCTGAAAATGGTACCAAGCCATGTGGCTAACATATATAATAATGGGTTAATATAAGTTACAAGAGTTAACAAGAAGCCTGAGCTAAGGGGCCAATCAGTTTTATAACTTATATAGACCTTCTGTGTGATTCTTTGGAACCTAACGACCGTGGGAACCAGGCAGAACAGAAACCCCAACAAGCAGGCCCTCATGTTACAGCATGGCACCCAAAGTTTTTACACATTACTTGAGTATTTCTTAGGGAGAGTTTCCAGGGGAAAAAGAGAAACTATTGTGACATTGGATAGTCTGAAGCATCAGCCAAAACTTCCTGCCTGTTAGGAGATATCTGTGCTGAATAGAGACAACTTCCTTTGGCCAACAGCTGCCATTGTCCTTCAAGCCTTTGATTAATGACTCTTAGCTTCATCTTTGCATGGGATTTCACCATGTAAACCCTATGTTTTTAAAAATGTGTTCAGAACTGTAGGACTGGGGTTCAGGAACAAAGCAAGTGATGGTAGGTAGCTTCAAGACTGTAAATATTGGGGGGCTGGAGAGATGGCTCAGTGATTAAGAACACTGGTTGCTCTTCCAGAGGTCCAAGGTTCTATTCCCAGCACCCACATGGCAGTTCACAACTGTGTGTAACTCCAGTTCCAGGGGATCTGGTACCCTCACCCTGACACAATGCAATAAAACACCAGTGCTTATAAAAATAAATAAAAATATTATTAAAAGACTGTAAATATTCTAGCCTTCCACAGCTGGCCAGAGAAACCTCAATTCCATAACCTTCCCCAAATGGTATTCCTGGAATTACTTTCTAAGGGTGTAACACTTAATGGTATATGGGGTACACTCAGACAATTTCAAGAACATTGAAAAGAACTACCACAATTTAAATAAAGTACTTCTTAGTAAAAGAATATGCAGCTATTTATAGTGGAGTCAGGACCTGCTAAACACATTTTAATTTGTAAGTTTAAAAGATGGTTCTACAGATACATATTGAAGTTAAAGATTTGCACTAAATGTGATCATGTTTGGACCATCCTAAAACTGGTAAGCTGAAGGAACACAAAGCTGGGGTGGAAGCGTCTGTCTCATGCTGCAGGCAAGGCAAGTGTTTTTGTGATATTTTGGGATGGTTTACCATATCTGCTATGAAGCAAGTGAATAGGTAAGGGTCCCCATTTGTTCTCTTGTTTGTTGTGCTTTAGAACAGTGCAGGGTTTGTGGATGGCAGGCATTTGGTGACTTTATATCCTTTAAGAGACCTAGGCAAGATTTCTCCCTATGATATGTCCTGGCATCTTGATAGTTACGGTGTTGACTGAATCTTGGTCAAAGGCGGAATGGTAGGCTATTGATGCTTGAGAGACAGGGTGAATGGGTGAGGCGCTATCTATCATCTATCTATCTATCTATCTATCTATCTATCTATCTATCTATCTATCTATCATCTATCTATTTATCTATCATCTATTTATCTATCTATCATCTATCTATCTATCTACCTATCTATCATCTATTTATCTATCATCTATCTATCTATCTATCTATCTATCTATCTATCTATCTATCTATCTATCTATCATCTATCTATCATATCTATCTTATATCTATCACCTATCTATCCTCTATCTATTTATCTATGTATCTATCTATCTATAATCTATTTATCTATCTACCATTTATCTATCTATCTATCTATCTACATATCTATCATCTATCTATCTATCTATCATCTCACTCTCTATCTATTTTCCATTGGCTGGCCTGGAACTCATCTTCTAGACAGCTTGGCCTTGAAACCGCAGAGATGCAACCTCCCATAAAGATGCAACCTCCCGTAAAGATGCAACCTCACGTGTCCTGAGTTTACAGGTGGGAGCTACCATGCCTGGCTTAATCTGTTCTTGACGTGTCTATCCCTGGATATTTATTTTTTTCATGATCTTTTGCAATATTTGGACACCTGTGTTAAGTGTGCCCTACAATGCACCATTGATCTGTTTGAGGAACAGCAAAGGGAGTCATCTAGCCCTGGGGAGGCTCTCACTTTGAGGCTTAGCTGTTTGCAGTCTATCTCGGCTACCTGAGCAGATCTAGACAGGCAAACAATTGGTAATAGTTGGGGCCTGAAGTTATTAATTTATCAGGTCTTTCAAAAATACTGAACTCTTCACAGTAAGTTACCACTTGGACAAACTTCCGACAGTCAGCACTACAGCTTTCGCTGAACTTGTGTCCTTTATAGCTAGCTTCGCCTTGCCACCTTCACCTGCACAGCCGTCTGAATTCATTTGGTGAAAACGGCGGGCCTTGTTCTTCTTGATGTCACACACTGAGGACAAATTGCATGCATTCGGATCACTTTCGTGCAGTTTTATCCATTTTCCTATTCTGAGAGACCAGCTAGGTGCGGAGGTGCGGAGGTGCGGAGGGATGGCCCCATGTAGCTTCTTTGACTTACCTGGTAGCGAGCGCCCCCTTGTGGTGAGCATGGAACATACAGTTCATCAGCATCCAGCTTGTTTTCCTTTGTCCATTTGATAGGGACTCTCACTATGTTGTCCGGGATAATTATGAATTCCCAATCCTGTTACCTCAGCTGCTGGAGTAGGTGATACCATAGACTTCAGCCACTGTGTCAAGCTTACTCCCTGGCTCTTTAATCCAATGTGCATAAATCATTGTCCCATAGCACAGTTTCTTAGTGATCTGCATTAACAACACTTGTTGGTATCCCTCCCTCATTTATGTACCTTTGCATTTCCCAAACTGTTCCTCGGGGCAAGGGTATAAAGGGGCTGTTGTGTCCACCCCATCTCTTTTCATGTTCCAATAATCTTAGAAGATACTGTTGCACAAAGTCTAATTGTTCTTAATAAAAACCCAGAATCAGATATCAGAGGGAGAAAGCTAAGAGATCAGAGAAGCGGAGCAGCCAGACACCAGAGAGATCTTATACCTCTACTGATGCTCAGATCAAAGGGGTGATCTTGTCCTCAGAATGCAGACTGCACTGGGCTCCTGTCTCCTCCCGCTTTGTAGTTCTTTCTTCCCCAGCCGTATCAATCCAGCCTCCACCTCCCTAGTGCTGGGATTAGAGGATGGTGTCCCAAGTGCTGGGATAAGTTTTGTATGAGCTCTTTCTCTTTGAGACTGAATCAATCTTGTATAACCCAGGGTGGCTTTGAACTCACAGAGATCTCTCTGCCTCTGTCTCCTGAGTCCTGGGATTAAAGGTGTGCGCCACCACTGCCTGGCCTCTAGTGCCTAAGCTCTACACTCTGTTTTTCTGGTAAGCTTTACTTGTTAAAACACAAACAAAATGTCACTACAGTCTACTGTATTGCCACGCTACAAAGACAGTCCTGGTGTGGTATGTTGCCCCACATAACCCACACTGGCATGTACTGGAAGTTGATTCGTACATTGGACACTGGCATTTTCATCCACCTTCAAGTTAAAATACATGTTCACACATGTGTAGGAGAAACGGTCTTCCCACATTTAAAGTCACTGCATTTTATATGATGGCAATTGGAATGTTTAAAAAAGGAAATTTTGTGATTAGTTTAGACATAATGTGCATAAGTTTGAGTGGATTTTCTGTAAGATTCCTGCAGCAAAACGAGCCACAAGTTTGAGGACAAGGAGATGTTTTCATGATGTCACCAGGGTGAAACCCTTTCTTTTGCACCTGCTTTAGCAAAACTCAAGAGTTCCCCGCCACTGTGTGTGTAAAGACAAAAGTTGGATAAAGTTTCTCCAAAACCACACACTAGGAACTAAGACACACATCTGCCTCAGATTTTCCTTTTGTTTCTTATGTGAAACAAATACTTATTGACCCACACAGACTCCCGTTCTGGATTCAGAGGTGCTCCCAGCTCATTGTTTGTTTGGATGCTTTTGTGAACTATAGTTCATGTTATTATGCTAATTATTTTTTCATGACCCAATGAACCATTTCTACACATTTTACAAGCTAGGAAAGTAAAATCACTGTCCTAGCTCAGGTCTTCTTGAAGGCAGAGCCTGAGCTGGGATTAAATTGCTAATGCTCTATTGTGGAGGAAAAAATCAAGACCCTGAAGAAGGGTCGAAACCCTGAGAGGTAAGGCAAGACATAACACAAGGCCGTACTGGCCGGGACATGACAAAGAGCCGCTGAGGATAACTGCAAAGTGTGTGCTTAATGTCCTCTCCCCAAGGAAGAATCCTTCAGAAGGGCCCCAACTCCATGAAGGAGATGAAATTTATCTGTCTCTGGGTCCCCATGAGGTACAGCTTTCTGTACAATATATAATAATATAATATAATATATGTCAAATCTCTTCTTCTTTAACTATTATTGTGCGTGTATCCTGCTGAGTCTATTTGGTGTAGCTTGTATGTGTGTGTGTGTTTAGGTTTGGACAATCATCTATCAGGATGATCATCCCTGGAGAAGACTGTTTCTTTTCCCTTTAGCGGCCATTGATTGTCCTTAGCTCTTCATCTAGGGGTGAGTAAGGGTGGGACTTGTGAGATTTTCCATATCTATGCTGGAATGTCAACTGGTGTTGTCATTGTGCAGGTCTTGTTTAGGTGAGAATATTGTTAAATTTTCGTGTGTGCAGTTCCCTGTCATATACAGAAGACACTATTTCATGCTAGATATACTGGTCTGGATCTCACAACGTTTTTGCCCCCTCTGCAATGTTCCCTAAGCCTTAGGTGTAGGCATTGTTTTGTAGATGAATCAATTGGCGTCCTGTGATCAGTTAATCAATTGTTTTTTTTCATTTTGATCAGTGTGCTGGGTAGTTTTACATCAATTACACAAGATAGAGTCATTAGAGAGGAGGGAACCTCAATTGAGAAAATGCCTTCATAAGATTTGGCCATAGGGCATTTCTTAATTAGTGTCCATTTTCCCAAACCTTCAACCGCACTGCCTCTTTGTCTCACTAGTTTTCTTCAGCTCTGCCATAAAGATGCAGCTTAGGACCTAGCATCGGGTAATCGCATGAACAAAGTCCCTCCCTCCCTCCCTCCCTCCCTCCCTCCCTCCCTCCCTCTCTCTCTCTCTCCCTCCTTCCTTCTCTCTCTCTCTCCTTCTTCAAAATGTGTCATCCAATTATTGCCACAGTGTGTAATAGGAGAAGAAGGATGGTGTAGTATTAGGGGAAACATATTCTGCAGAGGGGATTTTGTGCATAAAGATCCAAAGGGAACAGGCACTATGCAGTCATGGACAAGAACAGCAAGCAGTCATAGGAATGAAACGAAATCATTCCGTTTTTCATTCAGGGTCTACTTGATTGTGCTAAGTCCCATAATTTCTTAATGACCACACTAGCCCCACAAAGCAGTCATTCCTAGCATCTTGGTTTTCAGAGGTCGCAGCTAACCTTGGAGAGACTGCACAGTGTGCCAAAGTCGCAGTGTTAGTTACACTCAAGGCAATGGTTTGAACTCAAGCAGTGTTCTAGCCAGTGTGAGGTGAGCTTCCCATGCTAGGGCTGTGTTGAATAAACTATGAGACAAAGACAAAGAAGCGGACACTCTGTCCTCAGACTCACAGTCTGACTAGGAAGAAAAGTGGAGGTTACCAGTAGAGAGGGCTTGGACCACTGGTCCACAGGAGGCCTCAGACTGACATCATCCTCATCATTTGGGAACTCCTCAGAAATATACAAACTCTGGTCCCACTCCAGACCTACTGGCCAGACATGGAGTGAGTCTCCACATTCGTATTTTATAAAGCCCTCAAAGCATTCTGGGAATGCCAAAGTCTGAGAACCAAGACAATGGAAGAGTCAGCTGGTAAGAAATCACCATGGAAGAATTAAAGCAAGACCCCTTCGGTGGTCAGTGTCTGTCCACTTGGTCCTCGACCTCACAGTGCAGGCCTTCATGGCTGGAGGGGAAAACAGAACAGGGAAGAACTGGTGTTTCCCCAGAGACTTCAAGTCTCAATGACAAGGATAATGGAAGTGATCTGGGTCCCAGCCCTGGGTTTGCCACTCTGCTAAGGCTCAGTCTCCTCACCAGTATGTGGAAACAGCCATGACTGCGGCCTCAGAGAGTCCTGCTAAAGGTGAGATATGTTCTGGACTCCAGGACGCTGTGAGAACTTGGGCTGATGCCATGATGGAAACGGGCAATGGAAGGCTATGGCCATGGCTGTATAAAGCAGCATCTATAAAGCAGATGAAGTCCTGCGGAGTGGCTAACTGTGAATGGCCCTGCAGGCAGTTAAAGACATGGCAGTTTGATGCCAAGGTCAGGGGTATAAATGTACGTAGGAATCATTGTCAGAGATATGGGTAAGAATGGGCTGCTTTTAGTCAGAAAGAAGGCTAAAAAGATAATCTGTTTCTATAAGATCTATCAGTTAGTTGACTTGTGTGTTAGTGCGTGCATGCATGTGTGTGTGTGTGTGTGTGTGTGTGTGTGTGTGTAGGTCAGAGGACAACCTTATATGTCATTTATACAAGTAATGTCTTCCTTTTTCTTAAAAAAAATTTTTGGGCAGGATCTTACAACTATCCTGGAACTCAGCAAACTAGGCTATGTGATTGGAGACTGCTCGTTCATTTCCCAGCCGCCTAGACCTAAATAATCACACAAAAACTATATTAATTACAACACTGCTTGGCCTATTAGCTTGGGCTTCTTATTAACTAATTCTTACATCTTAAATTGACTCATTTCTATTAATCAATATATCACCATGAGATTGTGGCCTAGCAGTAACGTTCCGGCGTCCATCTCCTTTGACAGCTACATGACATCTCTCTGACTCTGTCTACTCTCTCTCTTTATATCTCTGTTCAGATTTCCTCCATGGCTTTACTTTGCTAAGCCATTGGCCAAAGCAACTTTATTCATCAACCAATAACAGCAGCACATATTCAGAAGGACCTCCCACATCAAGGCTCTGCCTGGCCAGCCTCAAGGGTTCACCTGCCCCCTCCTCTTGCCCAGTGCACTGATTCAATCACAAACACCAAACACCAAACACCAAACAACAAACCACCACCCTTGGCTATTTTTTTAAAATACATGATTCTGGGGATCATATTCAGGAGGTCCTTATGTTTGAAAGGCAAATACCTCACAAGCTGAGCCTTCTCCTCAGGCCATGAGAATCTATCTTTAAATAAAATACCAAAATCTACAAAACTCAAATTATGTAATAAGGCATGTGGCATTCCCAAAGGTGACTTGATATTGCCTAGGGAGCCCCGAGAGAATAGAGCAAGGATGGTCAACTCAGGAAGTGTGAGGAGGGGCAGCTGCTCAGGCCACAGAGCGAGCAGATGCAAACACAAGAAGAGGAGGGGCCAGACAGAGAAGACTGATTTAGCCAGCATACAACTTACACTACAAATTCAATTTTGCAAAAGGTTCAACACATTTATCTATTTTTATTCCTGAGGCTCAATTTAAGATTTCGTTTTGGAGGAGAAGAATAATTGAATACAATTTTCACACGACAAAAGCCGCAGTGAGAGTGTGACCAGCGCCGCTTAGCACATTCTCACTACCTGGTTCCGCGTATTTCCGTTTCTCAACTGCGACGCCCCCACCCATCGCAGTCCCCCCATCCTGTCTGCTCTCAATGTCTGGATGGTGTCGACTTGCTCTCTGGTTCCATGGATTTACCTGTGTAAACCCCAGGACATTCTCTGGGATCATATGTTCTCTTTTCTAATACCCGTTTCCAGCGTTTAGAAATTAAAACTTTTGTTGTTGATTTAGTATTCTGCAATCTCGCCGGACTTCCTCATTACTTCCAGGAATTTTGTTAGTATTGTTATTTTGTTTGTCTTTTTTTTAAGGCATGATTTCTTTGTGTAGCCCTGGCTGTCCTGGAACTCACTTTGTAGACTGACTTCGAACTCACAGAAATCCATCCACCGCCTCTGCCTCCCGAGTGCTGGGAGTGTGCCACCACCACCTGGCCTCTTCTAGTTTTTTAAATCAGTATATTCCCTAGGATTATCTATGTAGAAAACCACATTATCTGAAAAACTCTGATAGTGTCACTTCTTTGTTTATCATCAAGTGGGTTGGAGGGACGTGGTGAATAGCACTTTCTGCTTTTGCAGATTCAAGTTTGGATCCCAGAACCCACAACGGGTGGCTTATGACCGCCTGTAATTCCAGCTCCGAAGGACCAGATGCCCTCTTCTGGTGTCTGTGGTTACACACCCGACCAAACATAAATAAGTCAATCTAAAAAAAAAAAATTAAACAAAGCATTTAAAAGTTGTGTTATTCCATATAAAAATAAATCCTTAGGCTATTTTAAATTTCTTTGTCTTTTTTACAACATGTTTCCAAGAGCATCTTTGTTTTTCATTTATGACCGCTTTTTGGATTATATGCTCAATTCCTTCATTTCTGGTGCCCACTCATGTCTCTATTTTGCCATCATTTATTTTGCCAGAGCATAGGAATGGATGAGCTGTAAAGTTCACCACTGGAACTCCCTGCTACTCTTTAAGAGAGAAAGCTTAGATTCCTTGTGGTGGAATCTAGAGAGGCACGGATGAGCTGTCTGCTCTACCACAGCAAATGGGGCTCAGCGCTAGCGGAACAGGACTGAGGGGTGCTCGATGAGGATGAGGGACAGAACATCCCTCGGAAGCTTGTGCTGGGGCACCTGAGGCACAGCCAGAGACTGCACTTTGAATCGCTTTGTTTATTGGTCTATGGCTCATCGTACACAGTGGTGGGCTTCATAAAGACAATTCCTTCCAAGTACATAAAGTCTTATATTAATTTATATGTAATAATATCATGTAATATAATATTAGCATTAATTTAATGCTCTGTATCTTTCTCTTCTCTCTCCCTCTTCTCCCTTCTTCCCAGTCTCCTTCCTTTCTTCATCTTCTTTCTGCTTTCATGTTGCGTGCATGCATGTGTGTATATGTGTGTGTGTGTATATAAGAGTGTGTGTGTGTGTGTGATTGTGTGTGTGTCTATATAAAGTTCAGAGTTCACATGTTAGAGAAACACATGGTATTTGTCTCTTTGAGTCTGGCTTATTTTGCTTAATATGATGGTCTCCAATGCACCCATTTTTCAGGGAATTATGTAATTTCATTCTTATTTATGGTTGAATAAAGCACCCCTGTGTATATATGCTACTTTTTCTTTATTTATCTGTTGATAGATGCTTAAGGTGATTCTATACTTAGCTACTGGTTTGTAAAAGCAACAAACATGAATACCAGTTGTCCCTGTGAGATGCAGATGTGGAGTCCTTTAGGGTTGCGAGGTAGATCTGTTTTTAGTTTTGGTTTGTTTGTTTTAAGACA
>JAQHUG010000481.1:102513-125306 GCA_028555095.1 Dicrostonyx torquatus | reverse complement strand
AGAAAGAATTTCTTAGGATGTCTAAGCCCCATGTAGCACCTATAAGCAGTGGAAGAGGCTTTTCATTCCAGTCCTGTTCACAAGAGTGGCTTGTGAAAGCCGGCCAGCAGGACAACCATTTCACAGACTTAGGTGTGTCCTGGAGAACTTGTTTGACTATATTCTTGCTTTTAACTGCATCCAGTTCTGGGGCCCCTTAAGGGCTAAGGTTGGATGGGTTGTGGTGAACAGGAATCCTGTAAGTAGAAAACAGCCTCAATTTTATGGCCACTTTGGAGGAATGTCCCACCAGGAAAAGGATAATAACCACAAAAGTGAAACTGGCACATTTGAGAGCTGTCTCCCATCAGCCTCATCACACAGCTTACAGGAAGATATATATATGTATATATGTATATAGAGATATGTATATGTATATGTATATGTATATGTATATATATATATATATAATTTTTTTTTCCTGGCAAAGTTCTCAGAAAGGGTATGGTCCAACCCCATTGTCTAATATGGGACGATAAAGAGCCTTTTATTTCGATCACACAGCCATTAGCAAGGGAGAGATCCACTGGTCAGGCTTAGCCCTTCAGCCTCCAAGTCTTGTGCTGCCCCATGCCTCGGATATTACGATAGGCTGGCGGTCAGCATCCATTTCTGTCTCCAGCTAGGTTCTTTTTCTCCCCTAGAATTCGGGCTGAAGTTTGGGCTCCTGTGATTTGATGCACTCTCAGCTGTTTGGAGGTGGGAGTTATCATATGACATCTTTGCTCTTCTTGCGAACTGGGTCAACAGGGTGGACTTGGTGCACCCCATCTATGCTGCGCAATGGGTCAAAGGCATGGAAAGACGTGTTTGTTTGTTTGTTTTCCCAGTGCAAATCTAGACTATGAGATGAGGTTCTGAGTGCACGGCCAAGGAACCTCGATTTGCTTGGAAGACACTCCCAAAGGAATAGTTCTGGGTCAGTGACTTGATTCTCTTTTTACACCATGCTTAAAATAGCGACAATGCCTCTATTTTCCGCTGCTAGCCCCCAGCTCTAAGTGTGAGGCATAAATTTACAGTGAATGATGAGCTCAGAAGCAGCTCTGTGAAGATCAACTCCCCTCACTGGGAGGCATATTATTTAAAGCGCAGATGTTCTTCCCAGTGTGCTCTTCTTGGGAATTTACTTTGCATCATCATCATCATCTGAGCTTCCTGGAACTGTAGAATCTAAGAACATCAACATTACCACTCTGGCTATCAGAGAGAATTCCAATGTCTCCTTCAACTGGGAATGACAGTACTTGCTGAAAGAACAACCCCCATCTCAATTGTAATGGAAAATCTTAATACTGAAAAGGAAAATTTTAATTTAATTAATTTATTTTTTGTTGTTTTTCTGTAGCTTTGGAGACTGTCCTGGAACTTGCTCTGTAGACTAGACTGGACTCGAACTCACAGAGAGTTCTGCTTCCTGAGTGTTGGGTTTAAAGGTGTGTGCCACCACCATCCAGCCTTTCATCTTCATATTTGTGTGTAATGCCCCTTCTTCCTTTCTCTAGGCTTGCCCTGAACTGCCGAAGCGGCCGAGGATGTTGGGGTTACTGTGTGTGCTACCATGCCTACTTTTTTTGTTTGTTTGTTTTGTATTGTTTTTCATGACAGGGTTTCTCTGTGTAGCCTTCATTGTTCTGGAACTTACTCTGTAGGCCAGGCTGGCTCTGAACTCACAGAGATCTGCCTGCTTCTGCCTCCCAAGTCCTGAGATTAAGGGTGTGAACCACTACTGCCTAGCCCATGCCTGGTTTATCCAGAGATGGCAACTGAACTAGGGCTTTGTGTGTACTAGGAAAGCACTCTACCAACTAAGCGATAACCCTGGCCTCTCTATATGTTTCTAATGCCAACTGTGTTCTGACTTCACTGTAGGTTCACCTTGCAGTATTCACATGGCACATAGGGTACACAGTGTGAGCCATAGTAACTCTCACATCAGGGTTTAAAATGAGCAACATTTAGAGAGAAATTTAATTACAACATTCTTGTTTATTTAACAATAATGAGAGTTAATAGCACAGGGTGCTGTTTACTGGGCGTTTTCTGAGCTATTATAACGACGCTAAACAGGTTAGCTCACGTAAGCCATTGCAGAAGGTTGATTTCCGCCTTGCAAATGATGAAACCGAGGTCTGGTGGGATAGCATCCTTCTAGATCACTGCTAGAAACTGACAACATCTGCGTTTGAACAGAGACATTTGGTTCTGAAGCTTGTGTGTATTTCCTTCATTTCCCCAAATAGGACCTTCAGAGTTTCATGCGATTTCAAGTCACAAATTCTAGGGTAACCCAAGGATGCTAAAGGGTTGGCTTTGAAAAGTTACCTAATTTCTTTCCTTGTATTTTGGTATTTGAAAATACCAGCCCAGGGTGAGGACTAAAACTTCACAGGAGCATGCTTCCTTAGGTATGTGCAAGGTTCTAGATTCAATTCCCAATACTGGAAACACACACACCACACATCACACACCCCCACACCCACCACACACACGTACACACACATCACTCACACACACACCACACATACACACACCACACACACACTGGACACTCCCCCACACCCTCCACATTACACACACACACACACACACACACATCATATACATAGACCACACACACACACACACACACACACACTGCACAACCCTCCACACTACACACAAACACATACCACACACATACACCACACACATACCACACATCCACCCCACATCCACCATATACCACACACACATCACACACACCACATACATACCCCGCACACACATCACAACACACACCACACCCACCATATACCACACACACATCACACATGCACCATACACACATCACACACACACCATACATACACCGCACACACATCACACATACACACATCACACACACTCTACACCCACCATACACCACACACCACACACACACACACCACACACACACACACACACACTCAACTTCCTGTTGAGTCTGTTCCTCTGACAGAGATTGCAGTAGCTGATTTCCCTTGCTGGGGTCACGTAGCAGAGTAGAGCCTCCTTGGGTCTGTTCAGAAGTGCTCTGTTTGCTTACCCTGTGCCATAAAGGGTTAAAGGGTGAAGAGTCGCACTACCTGGACATTGGAGTCTAGACCTTGGCCACTGAGGGATTAATGACTTGGAGGTGTATTTAATTTCCAGCACTACCCAAATACCCGAGCTGGGTACCAACGTCATAGAGGGGTCAAGGGCCCCACATTTAAGGGTTGCATCAGCGCTCTTGGCGAGGACTGCTGACAGCAGCGGCTGTTTTCCCAAGTGCGGACCGGAGTTCCCGAAGGGAATGAGGGTTCCACATGCCTTGCTTGCTTGCACATGAACCTTTGCTCCTAAGCAGACATGGTGCAGTTCACAGGCAGAAACACACGGACTCAGCTTGGCGAGGTTCATCTCAGCTGACCTTTCTCTTCTATCTTCTAACCTCGTTTTTAATAAATGTTTAACTTTTTGATTAATTTAAGTAATTTCTGAGGGTAATTGTTCACAGCTCAGATAATGTGCCTGAATGCTTGCTGAGATGTGGGCTATCTTGAAACTGTAAACACTTCAGATTGCTTTTTTCTTCCTAATACTGTCCCTTGTTATGTGGGAGTAAAATTCAGTCTTTCTTCTTTCTTCCATCTGCATAATTGCCAGCATTTAAAGATGCTTGCTCCTCTCTTCCGTTGCCTTTGGGAAAAGAAACAGTTGCTCAACCTTCACTAAATGACTATTTTTCTGGTTTGTTATCTCTCGTTTCCTGAAGACTGGCGTATAATCAGTGCTTGCATTTTGATGGTTTTCTTTGCTAATTCACCTGCTTTCCATTTTCTTCCTCCCCATCTGCTCCTCCCAGGGAGGAACTTCTCGCTCACATCTTTATTCCATTTGCTTTTAAAAATGTTTTGTGGTCCTTTGGAAGGAGAAAATGTTATCTGCTGCTACAGAATCAGAACCGTCTCCCTTGTCATTTTGCCTGAGCAGCTTGGGTTCCATTTCCATTCTCCCTTCTTGGGTATTGGACTTGGTGGCGCCATGTAATCCTGTAATGGAGCCACACTTAAAAGCCAGACGAATTCCTCAGAGAACTATTTCTCTCAAGCAGTCCCATTACCAGTGTTTATCAATGTGTGGCAGACACAGCAAAGCTACTGGGAGGTCATCAGCAAGCCCCAGAGGACATCGGGGTGAGGCGCTTCCCAGCGCACTGACCTCCAGTATTTCCTTCCCTGCCTGTCTCCTGACTTCTGTCAGTTACTTATGTCTGGCTCCTTCTTGCCAGCTCGTCTGCTGTTAGAACAGAAGATTTCATCACGTGGCTTGTGATGGGTTCTCTGCTTATCAGTGCAAACTATTTTGGAAACAAACATTGAAAATGGAAGAATGCCACATATATCTTGATTTTTTTTTTCTGTTGAATCTTTGAATTCAAGATTATCTCAGTGTCTTTTATTTTGTCTTTAATTTTTGAGACATGGTCTTTCTACATAGCTCTGGCTGTTCTGGAATTGTCTTTGTAGACCAGGTTTGTTTCAAACTCACAGAAATTGGCTTGCCTCTGCCTCCCGAGTGCTGGAATTAAAGGTGTGCACCACCACGCCCAGCCATTTTAGTGTTTTTTTTAAAAAACCTTTATTCCACAGAACCATCACCTAACATATTAGTATTTTCACTTAGTAATATACATATAAATTGTGCTTCTATGTTTATAGATTCCCTTATGTTTGCGATGTGATGTTTGATGCTTGCACACGTGTGTGAAGGCCAGAGGGCAGCCTCCATTGCTGTTCTTCACGCTCTGTCTGCTTTTGGGGATGAGGGGTAACAGTTTCTCTGACCTAGTGCTCATCTGTTAGATAGGGTGGCTGGCCAGTGAATCCCGGGTGTGGTCTTGTCTCTGTTTTCTTACTGCTGCCATCCTGCCCTGCCCATTTTTTTTTTTTAAAGAGGGTTCTGGCTCTAATTCACGCTTGCATAGTGAACACTTCACAGACTGAACATCTCTCCATCACTAAGTCAGTGTGATTTCTGAACGTTTGGGTTGCAAGCCAATCCTTTAAAGGCTGAGCCATCTCTCCAGTACTCAGTGTCATTCCTAAGAAGAGTGCTCCCTCACCGTGGGACCTGTCAGTTACTGCCCTGGGTGTCCTACTGAGTAAAGAAGCTACCCAGTGCTCCAGCCTCGTTGGTGGGAAAGACCTGCACAGTGGGCGTGAACAGGTGTTAGTGAATTTAACAGGTGGCAATTCTCAACACAGTGCACACCTCAGGCGTTTTCTATTTTCTGGACCCTGTTTTATTTTTTGCTTGCTCGTCGTTGTATACGCTCTTTATAGAAATCAGAATTATTTTCAAACCTCTCACAACAGTGTGGCCGGTGTTCTCACTACCCAGGAAGATGAGAGCCAGTCTAGCACTGTGTATAATCTGGACTTCATCTCTGCCGAGAATGAAGGATGGCCTCCTTGAGGTCCCTAATGAGACTGGTCTTTGTTATCTGACCTTCGCCAGCCCTGTACTTCGAATACTGTGGTAAAATTCTAGGATGGCAGTTCCACAGTACAAGATAATATCCAGATGGGGCGATATGAATGGGAGTTACTGTGGCTAACTCCCCCAAAGCTTTGATCTTTCACAAGAGATAAAAATACCTCTGTGGTATCATAGCCCTGTAACACATCAGAGATTATAGGATTGTAACCTTTGGGGGTGCCATTGGAGTCTCTCATGTCTCATTTATAATGCTCTGGTGTGCTCTTCTTGAAAGTAGGATTTAATCTACACCCCTGATCTTCCACATCGGGCTCTCTGCCAGACTCCGCTGATGTTGGCTTCAGCCATGGCGGTTGGACGCTGTCCTCAGCTTTTTCCACACTGGTGCAGTGTTGAGAACTGTGACAAGGACAGTATGGCACACAAACTTCTCTCTGACCCTGGAACACAAATGCTCATTGGTCTTAATAATTCAGACCTTGAGTCAGCTATTAGGGGATGAAAGCTGAAAGATCGGAGAAGCAGAGCAACCAGCCACTAGAGAGTTCTTACCTCTATCAATCCTGTTCCCAGACTGCCTTCTCAGACTGACTGCCTCAGGCTGCACTGCCCCTCAGGCTGCATTGAGCTCCTGTCTCCTTCCGCCTCATATTTCTCTTTCTCCACCCAGCCATATCACTCCTGTCTCCACCTCCCTATTGCTGGGATTAAAGGCATGTCATCCCGAGTACTGGGATCACCTTTGTGTGAGCTCTGTTTCTCTTTTTAGACTGGATCAATCTTGTGTAGCCCAGGGTGGCCTTGGGGTGGCCGTCTGTCCCCCAAGTCCTGGGATTAATGGTGTGTGCCACAGCTGCCTGGCCTCTAGTGGCTTAGCTCTGCACTCTGATCTTCAGGCAAGCTGTATTTGTTAAAACACAAACAGATATCATTACGTGAACTTTCTCAGCTAAAGCAAGCCCAGCTTTGCTCTGCAGAATTTGACCCTTGCCACCTGCCAACATCTGGCCCCTCTAGTTTAAGACTACCCCATCCTCTCTACTCTTAGAGAACTGGGCACTTTGCCTGACTTCTTGCTGATTCTAGGGTCCCCCAAGCAGTCATTTCCTAAGGTGAAGGTTGTGTTCCCAGGGTCCTCTTGTGGAACAGGGTCTTCCAGGGTCCCTTAGGGCTTCACAACACCCCTAACCGCAAGCCGTCCCTCTTCACTTCTTCACTGAAATTCACATAGTGAATTGCCTGTTCTTCACTTCACAGATGGGTGGCATTTGGCTTGTTTACCATGCTGTACAGCAGGCACCTCTCTTTAATTTTAGAACATACCCACCAGAAAGAGACTTCCCACCAGAGCGTCATTCCCATCCATCTGACCTTGATCTTTTGGGATTTAGCTAGTCTGGATTTGCACAACCAATTCAGGGACTACCCTGGTCACTTATTCATGGCCTTGCTACTAGACAGTCACTGGTTAGCATGCTACCAGTCGGCTTTGACTGTATCACCCTGCTCCAAGGTTGGAAGAGGTTACGGTCGTGGGGTCTCTCACAGGAGGGCCTGTTGACTATGTACTTCCTCTAGAAAGAAAAGCGAATGTGGCATTCATTGAACACTAGAAAATCATGTGCTTGTGTGTGTGTTCATGTATGCTCTGTGTGCATGCCTGTTGAGAGCAATATCAGTGGTCTACCTTCCTTAATCACTGTCAAATGTTTCTTTTAGTGCACTGTCATGCTGGCTTTTTAATGGTATTCCTTGCTAGGGAGCGTGTTCAGACACCTGGATGGACAAGAACTGGGAAATGAATACAACAGTGGGGCGGAGAGTTTTATGATGTAATAGTTTCTACGTGTCTGGGTTGACGGACCCCAAGATTCTCCTATCAGTGATTTAAATGCACACGTTAAATTTTCTGGATTTGGATTCACTGGGTTGTAGGGAGTCAGTCCGTGCTGGGAATTTATTCTTTTGGAATATACTTTTCTGATGATTTTCATGCATACTAGAATTGAGAGACCAACAAACAAGCAAGCAAGCAAGCAAACACCTTTTAGGCATTTTTATAAGGGGAGAAAGAACTAAAATAGTAGAGTAGATGTCTCCTCTTTCCTATTTATAAAGTTCCTGCCATTTCCCCTGACTGCAGGAGGCAGTTAGAACAGATGGGGAAATACAGTCCTTTGCAATGTTCAGTAATTGTGATGGAAGCCAGGTGTGGTGATGCATGCCTTTAATCCCAAGGACTTGGAAGCTGAGGCAGGTAGATCTCTGTGAGTTCTAGGCCAGCATGGTCTACATAGTGAGTTCCAGGACAGCCAGAGTTACACAGTGAGGCTCTGTCTTAGAGATGATGATGATGATGATGATAATAATGATGATATTGACAGCAACAGGAACCTAGTTTTAATAGAATAAAAACGCAATCAGATGCAAAGCAAAGGATAAAGTCACCTTGGGGAAGGTATCCACATTTTAATTAGGATTTAAAAAAAAGTTACATTTCTGCTTCTAGCCAATATGGTTGTATCTTTTCGCCTGAGGCTTACAAAATAACAAGGAAGCTAGACAATGCAGGAGACAAGTCTGGGTGCCCGGTGCACACCTGCAATCCCAGTGCTCAGGAGGCTAAGGCAGGAGGCTAGCTGTGGATTTGGGGCTGGCCTGGTTTATGTAAGGAGTAGTAACTCAGCCAAGGCTGCAAAGCAAGGGCCCACTGTTTCTCTATCTACTAGCATTGAGTGAGCAAAGATGAACTTTCTCTGTAGTTCAACTGACTTTAAATTCTGATCCTCCTACCTTAGCTTTGCAATTGAGGAACTGAAAGTTTCTTTTCGTATTTGTTTTTATTTTAAAAAAAATTACTTTTCATTTTATTTACCTACCCTAGTTCCCCCTCCCTCCCCTTCTCATGCTCCCTTATCTCCCTCTTCTCATCCCCATCCAGTCCTCAGAGGGCCTACCCTGCCCCCATACCAAGGCTGAACAAGGTATCCCACCATAGGAAATGGGCTCCAAAAAGCCAGGAATTTAAAGTTTTAATGCCATATACAACAGCATGAAAGTATGAAATACTGAGGAATTTAAACTCTGTAAGGGGTAAAAGTGCATGGAATTAAAATTATAAAAACATCAGCCAGGCAGGGTGACACACACCTTTAATTCCAGCACTGGGAAGACAGAGGCAGGTGGATCTCTGTGAGTTCAAGGGCATTCTGATGTAGAAAGAGAATTCTAGGAAAGCCAAAGCTGTTACTCAGAGAAACCCTGTCTTGAAAAACCAAAAACCAACCAACCAACCAAACAAACAAACAACAAAAATAACATAAAAACATCAACGAGAGAAATAAAGGAACACCTCTGTAAATTCAGAGTTGACATTTCTTTATTTACAGGTCAAAACGCCAGTTGAATTTGCTGAATCTTGCTAGAATTAGCAAACTGACTCTAAGTAAAGTTTATATGCAAATACAAGAACTTAAATTAATCCCAATAAATTTCCCCTCAGGACAGAGTTTTGTAGACCAGGCTGGCCTTGAACTCACAGAGATCCACTTGCCTCTGTCTTCTGAAATTCTGGAATTAAAAGTGTGTACCACCACTTCTGGCTCCCAATAACTTTAAAAGAACAAAATCTTGAGTCGAACAATACCTGATATCAAGACTTATTTTAAAACTGCAATAGTCAAAACACATGGTGCTGATGTAATGACAGACAAATAGGTCAAATGAATAAAATAGAAAGTCCAGAGAGCAGAAAAAGATCCACAAATATAAGAAAATTGATTTTGAAAAGGGTGCAAGGGCCATTAAAAGAATAAAGTAAGGTGCTGCAGCAACTGGACACCTCTGTCCATGTGTTCCCATACCCAACACAGCTAGTGCCAGATGAGTAACAGACCAAAGACTTCTAACAGAAGGTGAGGTAAACTTCTGTGGTCTTGGACTACGCGAAGATGGTGTTTTAGGTCTAAAGCCAAAACATAATGAATAAAAGAAAGAAAAAGATAAATTGGACCTTGTTAAAATTGAGAATACTAGCTTTGCTTTTGTAAAGTTATCGTCAAAAGAGTAGAAAGACAAACCAGAAGGAAGCATATTTAACATATAGTTAACTACAATGTAATATACATGCTGTGTACATAGTTGTGTTGCTTGAGGAATGATAACAAGAAAAAACTAGACATGCTAGTACATGCAGTATTTTCCTCGAATATTTCCAATCATGATTGGTTGGATCCACAGATGTAGAACCCACAGATACAGAGGCCAGCTGTGTTTGCTGGACTTTAATGCAGAATATGTAAAAACAAACCTTAATAATGAAACAACCACTCCAATTAACAATAATGAGTAAAATATCAGGATAAACTCTCATTGAGGACATGACTGGCCAATAAGCCCATGGAAATGTGTTCAATATCACTAGCATTATTGAAAATGCAAATCTAGATCACAGTGAGAGTGCAGACCCGCTACAATGGCAGTTAAGAACACTTAGTTCACTTGCTGAAGACCTGAGTCCAAGTCCCAGTACCTCACTGGGGGCTCACAGTCACTTACAACACCAGCTCTGGGGAATCTGATGCTTCTGGACTCTACTGTACCAACACACATATGCACACACACACACACACACACACACACACATACACAGAGAGAGAGAGAGAGAGAGAGAAAGAGAGAGAGAGATATTAACAAACAAAATAATAAAATACAGCTTAAAATAGAGAGTAAAGGAAGCTAGTCTTCCTTCCTTCTACTTGTGTAGTAGCTGGAATAATGGTCCCAGAGTAGAATCCTATGACAGATCAGCCTTGGTTGGCTGGTGGGCCAGAGTTGCAGGACCAGGAATCCAGTCACCTCCAGTGCCTGCAGAGGCAGTAGAGAGGCCAAAGGGTGGCACACTCTGGGTGTAGATCACCATTAAAGCTACAATAATCCAAAATGAATGAAGTCTCCCCGGTTAATGTGTTGCTACTACTTTAATCTAATTAGCCTTTGAATGGGAGCCTCAGTCTGCCTCACAGGCAGAATGTGAGTTGAAATTGCTAAGCAGCTGCAAACTGGGGGTTTGTTGCATGAACAGTTGTTCTTGTCCTTTGATTACTTGTTCAAATGGCTCATTGGCTCATTACTGTGAAGACCAATGGGGCTTTGACATGGTGCTCCTTGCAGCTCGTAAATAAAGTGTCGTACAAGACAGAGAGTGGAATGAAGGGTCCCTCAAATCAAGCTGGCTTGGGAAAGCTGCTATGGAACAATCCTTCTGTACACTATGTGAATTACGCTGGGAATAGTCTAGTAAAGAAGCTGACTGGTCCATAGCTGGACAGGATGAGGTTATGCAGGAAAACAAGACTAAGGACCCTGGGGAGAAGAAGGGCAGAGTCAGAGGAGTCGCCAGTGAGACAGAGAGGAAACAGGAGGTGCAAGATGAAAGAGAGGTCACACCAGGTAGCAGAACGTAAATTAATAGCAATAGGTTAACTTAAGTTTTAAGAGCTAGTTAGTAAAAAGTCTGAGCTATCTGTCAAGCATTTATAATTAATATTGAGTTGAGCCTCCATGTCAGTTATTTGGAAACTGGCAGGTGGGAAAGAAAAGTTCACCTGCAGAAAGTCATTGATCTTTTTGGTTCTGAGAACGGTAAAGTGCTCTTTAAGCAAATTTCATAAGCAAATAAACAGTGTTCTCTGCTCACTCGATTACCTGCCTGTTTACCATTGCTCTCTTTGGATACCCCCATTTTAAATTACCTCAGTTGTGAGCCTTGAAGCCATTGCACTGACCCAGCCTTGATATGGTTAAATAGTCCTGGAGTTGGGATGAGCCTTGTGTGTTTGAGCAGAGCTCTGGAGGGGGCAGTGTGCATCCCAATTTGCTTCTCATCACCAACTAATCTGAATGTGGACTTCTCTGAACCACGAGCAAAGACGTGGTGAGAAAAGTGTGGGCTTTGCAGGAAGAGTCTTCTGGCTGCTATGGCTTGGTCTCATTTGTGCTTCTTGGGTTGTAACCGCTACCCCACAGAGTCACCGTGAGGATGGAAATGATCACTATGTGTGAAAACTTCATAAACGGTGGATCACTTGCTGATGCTCTTCCTTCACTATTTGTGATGCAGAAGAATTCAATTAGGAGATTCAAATAGTCTCTGTATTCATGTCCTTTAACTAAAGTGACAAAAGAAACCCCTACAGAAGCCTACCTTAATGCAACACCAATGTATTAATTCAGGGTTTTGGAGACCAAGCATGAAATCAAGAGACGGGCCAGGATTTTCATCCTCTGACGGCTCCAGGAAGAAACGTCTCTTGCCCCCTGCAGTTTCTGGTAGTTCTAAGTGGCTTATGCTTTCACTGTGATGGATATTCTTGTCTATAATCCATACAGAAAACTGACCCAGGACACTCCTGGATGTGTCTGTGGGGTGTTTCCCTGAGGTGACTGTCACACGGCTCCGCAGACTGAATGGAGAAGACACTCTAAATGGGCAAGGTAGGCTAGGAGTCCCCTTGGAAAGAACAAAAAGCTGTAGAAGGGAGGAGCTGGTGCACGGTGTGCTGGATTGCTAAGTGGTCTTTTAATTAATTAATACAAATATTTTTACTAATTCTCTGATAATCCAATGAACACATACCATGTATTTTGATTATATTCACTCACCTAGTCTTCCCTCTAAGTCCTCCTCACATTCACCCCCTCCCACCTTTGTGTTCTCTTTTTGGAATTATAATTTCCCAAGTTTTGAAATTATAATTTCCCAAGTTCAGTTTGGGCGATCTGTATTCTCATAGTTGTGGGGCCACCCACTGGAGCCCATTCAACCTACCAGAGACCATAACCTCAAAGAAAACTAACTTCCCCCATAAAAAAAAAAAAAAAAAAAACTATCAACTGTCAGTGGTTTCTCAGCTAGGACACTGTCTGGTTTGATCTTGGAGAGGCAAACCAGCTGCTGTGAGTTCATGAGGTCTTTGTTCCTGTCAAGGACAAAAGACACTGTTCTGCTCAGTTCCAACCCCTGGCCCTTACAGTCTTCTCCCCACCTCTTCTCTGACGATGTCTGAGCTATAGGAGCTACAAGTGTGGCAGAGATTTCCCATTTGTGGCCGACTGGAACTTTCTACCTTAACTGCCGCCTACCGCACACAGTCACTTTTTATCAATCTACCAGTGCAGCGATATGAATTTAGGGAGCAGTTTGACACTGTGTCCCAGTGCTACAGTTAGAGTAGTAGGCTTGTCCCTGGGGGCTACAAACTCTCCAGCCATAGGTTCTCGGCTAGATTTACAATACCAGGCAAGTGTTTCATTCTGTAGAGCAAGCCCTGTATGCAATTAGAAATTGGTTGGTTACCCACATGATACCCAACTCATTGTTACACTCATGGACATATCTGCCACAGCAGTCTTGTAACTCAACGGGTTCATAACTGGGCAAGGTTCTTATTGATGCTTCTCCCCAGCAGCCTTTGCAACACCTTCTTGTTCTACAAAAGCTAGCCAGCAAGGAGAAACATTTCCGGTTAGTACCAGCTTGATTTCTCTATATCCTGTGACCAAAGTATGTGGTGTCTTAGGATATTTTTGGTTTTTTGAAGCAGGGTTTCTCTGTGTAGCTTTCTAGTTCCTGTCCTGGAACTCACTCTGTAGTCCAGGCTGGCCTCAATCTCACAGAGATCCACCTGCCTCTGCCTCTTGAGTGCTGGAATCGAAGGTGTGCACCAACATCTCCTGTCCCAGAAATAGGATCTTATAGTCAAGTTCTGGTGGGCACCCCAGGAAAACAGCCGATTTAGCTGTTGTTGCCTACCCAAGATCAAGTCAGTCAACATTTCAGATCAGAGTGGGAGGGATACTCCTGACCAATAATTTGAGAAAAACCACTGGACTTTTTCTTTTGGCAACCTATGGTTTTTAGAAGTAGCATTATCTCTGATGTAGAGTAATATCAATGGAACATTTTTATCTATCTATCTGTCTATTTAGGAAACATAAAACGGCAGTTTCCATTAGGTTTCTTTAATCATCCTTAGTGGTAGCTATTGTTAGTTATCCATCCCCCACCTTCTCCTCTGCTCTATGCTCCTCCTCCCTCTCCCCACTTAAACCTCCCTCCTTCCCTTTATATTCCCTGTGTTCCACAGTCCTTCTCCTTGAAGGTCCTTCTTCCCCTTCCCACCAATGACAACTTTCTCATTTCCTGGATTCCACAGGCACTCCAGCTTAAACACACAAGTCTAAAGACTTGACACCATGATTCACATATGAGAACATGTAGCATTTGTCTCTGTCAGTATAACTTTTGGCATCTCCACCCATTTACCTGCAGATTTCATGCTTCTTTATAGTTAAATAAAATTCCCTTTGAGTAGGCACCACATTTTGTTATCCATTCCTGCAGTGACGGGTGTCTAGACTGATTCCATGTCTTAGCTGTTGTGAACAGAATAGAGTAAAAACGGACAGCTGTGTCTCATTACTATTTGTGGGCAGCATTCCTCAGCTTTGAATTTAGATTTGCATCTGAGACTCTCCAGAGGCTCCGAGGCCTTTGGTCCCTCTTGATCTGGGGCTTGTAGCTTCTTGGGTCCATCAGCCACTGGGTAGCTTCTTGGTTCCATCAGCCACTGGTTTTCCCTGTTTTTCAACATACAGGCAGCCGTTGTGGGATAAGTCCACCTCTGATGGTGAAAACCAACCTAATGAATCCTCTCTTGTAATGCAGCTCTGCTTCTTTAGAGAACCCAACAATACACATTTCATCCTAATAGTTTGTTATGAGTGTTATTTGTTCTAAACTCAACCAGCTCAAGTTATATATCATGATAGCCATGAGCAAATGTAACATTTCCATGTTGTGCAAGAATATGTTTCTTCAGAACTCACAGCTGAAAATACATCAAATATTTGCTACAGTGGGTGGGAGTGGGCCATATGTGGGGGGAAGGAAACCTTATTGATGGCCTGCAGGGAGTTGGACTTAACTATTAGTAAAACTGAGGGAAAGATAGCATCTACCAAATTGTTTTCTTGAGTCAGAATCCCTGAGTTAAGGGTTTTTGAATCTTTTCTTCAAACGGCAGAAGTCTACTATTCTAGAAACAAAACAAAGCAAAATACAGTTGAGGGTACAAAGAGGAAGATGTTAGAAACCACGCTGACAACACACAACAGCTCCTTAGACTTCCAAGGAAGTTTCCATTGAAAAACTTCCATTCAGGGGTGCTCTGTGGGAAGACACTCAAATCTTGCCAGCCTGGGGATGTTTTCAGAGATGGTGCCAGTGAGGAAGTGTCAGGACATGGTGTGTCACTGGAAAAGAGCCTGGAGCTGATGCTGCAGGGTCATCATCAGGAGCCATGATCTGATGATTTAATCCAGGATGAAGCGGCCATCAGGTGGTCTTGCTTGTTTTCATGGGATCTCTTTCACAATATCTGACTTTATCTATAGCATGAATCATCAGAGTGACTGACTCCGTCTTAGCTCTATGTTCGCTCTAGGTTGTGGACCTAGTGGCTGAGGGCAGCCTCCCCATTGTTCTCTTATGCTGATGGGTGATGGTTGGCCAGTGACTTGCCTGGTAGGGTTTCTCTGTATTTCCCATATACCCTGGACCACTCTGCTGATGTTTTTCCTAGGTAAGATAGCCTCAGAACACGGATTCCTGAGTGTGTGGATGGGAAGGGAAGCTTAACTTTTCATACTTCTATTTCTAGAAAGTAGTATGTGGACAGCCAGCCCAAACTCTTGGAGGGCTCTGGAGGGAAAGTGTGGACCTTGCAGAGGATACTTTGGCTTTCAAGAATATGCTCTTGGGACTGGTGAACATTGTCTTTAATTTTGCTTCCAAACTTATCTCCCACTCTTCTCCATATGCTCTAGGCCTGGGAAGATGACTTTTAGGATGGCATCAAGGGTTATCTTGGTCTCAGGATGCCATTTGGGTTTGTCCTTTGTACAACCTCAGAAAAATGGGGACGTGAGGGCTGATCACATTTTTCTGGTACCCTCAGGATTACAGGAGTTAGCCACTTCTCTCTTTCTACTTTTCTGCTGCTGGCAATAGACCCTTTGACCTTGGCCTCTTTGTGTATAGATTCTGGTGAACTTTAGGCCCAGTAGCAGCAATGACATTGTGCACAGCTGTGATCGTACTTGAGTACTGCAATATCCATCATATCTACAGCTTTGTCAAAGGTTGCTTTGTGCTATTATCCTGAAATCATCTTAAATTCAGTATGCCTGTTCTTCCCCATGCAGACTCTGGCTCATAAATTCCTGAATGTATAAAACTGAAAAATAATGTGTCACATGGCCATGGGGTGTTCAGGACTTATCCCAATTATGATGACAACTATGTGGTCAATAAGTGGTGGCTCAAGATGTGTCTTAAATGGCACTGGTTCAAGCTTCAGCTCAACAGAGTCCTTCTGATAAGTGCTAAGCCTCTACTGTGTACAAGGCCCAGAATCAGCCATTTCTAGGTAATAAAATGCTGTCATGAGCTGAATGTAGTCCACGGCACTCACAACAACAGCTTAATTTCTCTTACTTTCTCCCATCACACTCAAACATCACACGATAAATATTTATTAGGGCTTATCAAATTTTGAGTGGCATGCTACTAATTCCTGGGGATGAAACAGTGAACAAAATAGGTATGTCCCTGCTCTTGGAGCATAAGAAGGCTACTAGGAAGGGGAGAGGTGTCGGTTATAGTCTCCCTCACTCATAGAATATGCTCTGCAAACTGATGGGAGGACTTCAGACGAACACCTCTTTCTGTAGGACAGAATCCTTGTCTTGGACCAGAGTCAGGAACTACTCTGCTGAGAAGGCAATGGAGGAGGGAAGGAGCCGTGCAAAGCCTCCTGTACCAAGTCCATGTGCCAAAGACCTTGGGAGGGAAAAGGCAGCAGTGGCTAGAGTAGAGAGACAGCACACGAAGTCATTCTGCAACAACACTGAGGAGGCTGGTGGAGCCAAATGACGCAGACTCCATAACCAGGGATGGCATTTAGATCTGAATTTAAAAACAAACTTTGCCTTGATGGTGCACGTTTGTAATCCCAAAATCTGGGAGGTTGAGGCATGAGGAATGGAAGTTGGGTCCATACTAATTGCCACGGTGAACTCTATCTCAGCAAACAAACATACAAACAATAACTTAAGAGACCTACCAGGTATCTAAATAAGGAAGGGTGCTTCATGATGGTTTCAAGGTTTGAAGGCATCACTAGAAGGCAACAGAGAGAATGGACAGGAGGGTAGGGGTGAATATGTAAAGAGTACGACCTTGGTCATAATCCGGGTGAAAGGTGGCAGCCTGGGCTGAACTGGTACCAGAGAACACGTGGAGACCTGGAATAATATAAAGGACTTTAAGAAAACAGGATGAAAAAGAAAGTTGGAAGTAGCTTGGATGTAGAGGATGAAGGATTGAGCTGTCTGACAAAGTCCTACATAACTGGCTATAGACGAGAGCATCAGGCTAGAGGCGAAGTGGAAGTGGTGGGTGATAATCTGGCTTGGGACGCAATGAGTGGAGAAGATCAAATACAGTTTTTAGTTTAATGTATGTGCTCTTTAAGCCATCCAAAGTGAGAGTGTCAAGAAGCAATTGGATCCAGGGCTCTGTGGCTCTGAGGATAGGACTGAGCTGACGTTGGGAATGATTAGTAGAAAACACTGCTCTTGAAGTTGTAGGCTAGCTCTGGCAAGAGAGGAAGTTTGTGAGGAACTCCAGGGAGGGGCGTCCCGGGCAAACTAGAAGCATGGGTGACAAAGACCAAGAGGATGTTGCAAATGAAGGGAGTAGTCAACAATGTCTGGAGTTCTTGAGAAGCCAAGAGGAGAACTGAAAAGCAGCTGCTGGGTTTAGCAACATGGCAGTCCCCAGTGACCTTAGCAGGAGTAATTTCAGTGGTCCATGGCAACCAAAGTTGACTTGGGGTCATGCTAGGCAATGCAATGGATCTATACCTTGATTCCTCCAACACTTTCTCAATTGATTTGATGACAAATGGCAGCTGAAGAACGGGAATGAAGACAAGAGAGGGATGCACTGGCCAGCCCTTTCTTGGCTGTTTTAAAATTTTTTATTATTTATAATTTGTGTGTGGTGTGTGTGTGTAGGTGTGGTATGTTCACATGAGCACAGATACAGAAGAGGCCAGAAGAGTGTATTGGATCCTCTGGAGCTGGAGTCACATCCAGTCGTGAGTCACCTGGTGTGGGCACTGGGCACGGAACTCCAATCCTCTGCAAGACCAGTGTATGTTCTTAACTGCTGAGCACCTCTTTTCTTTATTCCTCAAGGGGGTCTTGTGCAGCACAGGCTTTCCCCCATTTTGTAGCTGATGACATCTGGAACATCTGGTCTTTCTGCCTCTGCCTCCCATGTGCTGGAGTCCCAAGCCTCCTGGCTGTGTGCAGTGCTGCAGGCTGAGCCCAGAGCTTCTCGAATGTTAGACACACCACCAACGGAGCTGCAGCCCAGCTTTTCTAAGATGTGAGGCATTTATACCTATTTGATGGTTTATGAAACAGAACTCGCTGAGAACAGGTAGCTGAAGACCCAAGGAGGATGATGGCTAGACACCAAGCAGATTTCAGGGAGGAAGCAAGCAGTCTGCTTCATTTCCTTTCTTTCTATGATGAAAAACATAATTCATTTAATGATATAAATCACATACAGAAATAAATCATAAATAAAAATTAATTTTCAGATGGAAAGTCATTAGTTGAAGAGAAAGGGAAAATTGTAAAAATAATATTTCATGAATGAAAATGAGTCGTTTCTATACAGAAACAGAAAGTTTTCATGTGAAAGTATGCTCAAAATAATTCTATATCAAGGGTTGGCTCAACTATCAAAGGCTAGGCTCATAATCAAAAATATAAGCGGATTTTTTCTTACGCTCAGAGGCAGGACTGGAGAAACGGCTGAGCAGTGAAGAGCTTGGGCTGTTCCTTCAGAGGACCCAGTATCGATTCTTAGCGCTCACGTGGTGGCTCACAACCATCTGTAACTCTGGTTTCAGAGATTCTAGTGTCCTTTCCTGCTTCTCTGGGTACCACAGATGTGTGGTGTATAGGCACACATATGCAGGCAACACACTCATACACAGAAAATACATAAATAAATAAGTCCCTCAGAGCAGAGGTTAGCAAATGAGGAAGAAAAGGGATTGGATAGAGGCGCCTGATTTAGAGAGAAGAAAATTGTTCAAGGAGAAAATGGAAAGTGCCCATCTGAGATCCCTTTGTGCACGCGCATGTGTGTGTGTGTATGTGTGTGACTGAGGGCGTGTGGGGATGCAGAGAGTCGACATCTGATGTCTCTCATTCCCCACCTTACATTTTGAAACAGGATTTCTCATTAAATGTGGGTTTCATCAACTCGTCTGTCAGATGAGATAAACCCTCTTCTCTCCACGTTGCTTTTGGTTGCGTTTTATGACACAGCAGGGAAGCAAACCAGGGTGCTTGCCAAAGACGCTAACTCACCAGAACCACATGGAAGTACATAGAATAATGATGATAACAAGGTTGAGTTTCCTCATGAAGAGGCTCCTGAGGTACTTCTGGGTCAAGAAAGCCCAAGCTTCTTCCTCTGGTCGCTGCTCTTTGTTTCTCTTTACTTTAAACAGTTAGAAAAAAAGACAGTTTTGTGGTGGTTATGCTAATTAGAAACAGCAGCACGAAACTTGGGTAGAACAGAGTAAGTCCTTACAAGTCTGAAATCCTGGTTTGAAAAAGTCCCATTGTCCACTGGGGAAGAGGGAGGGGATGGGGGAGAACTAGGGGATTAGGGGAGACAATGGGGTGAATGTGAGCAAAGGTGTCTGCATATATGAAAATGCCACAATGAAGCCCATTATGCTGTTCGATTAATATGTACTATAAAAAAGTCACATTGTTGCTGGTCACAAGAGCCTTCAGTGAGACCCATGTGGGCGAATTGTACCTCAATCTAAGAACCAACGAGATGAACTACAGAAGGCCCAGCAGACCCTTCCTGGGAACGTATACTTTGAGAGGAAGGCAGAAAGTCCTGGAAACATCCAGAGTCTGAGGCAGCAGTAGTCTGCAGAAGTGGAGAACTGGGCTTCCCGAGCCTTGCTGGGGTTTCTCCCAGGACTACAGAAGGCTAGGACAGGGGAACCTGGACTCTGAGATCCTGAAGCCCAGCCGGGCTAAGAATGTGCCCTTGAGTCAGCATGTCTGAGTGTCAGTATCTGCCCCTCTTAGCTGTGTGACCCAGAGAAAGGTACTGACTTTCTCTAAACCACAAGTTCCTCATTTGTGGATGGGGAATAGATTCTGACTGCTCTCAACCACAAGGCGGGGGTGGGGCAGAATGAGAGAATTCATCTGAAAGAGCCTTAGCTGGATGTGTAGCAAGCACTGGAGAAATGAGCGATGATTACATAACTCCTCCTTATTTTACAGAGGACAAAACTTGGCCCCGAGAGTGAAGTGGTGTTTCTAGGGTGCCAGGCCTGCATCTGCATGCTCTTTCTCTGTCCCAGGGATGATAAAAAGCATTGCTAGTGTCAGAAAGCAAAGCCAAATTCTGGGCTCAAATCCCAACTCTTCCACTGTCTGATGCTAAATACAAGAGGAAAACTGTTTTTTAAAATTCATTAATGTGTTTATTTAGTGTGCTAGGAATTGACTTTATGGCCACACGTATACATGCATGCTATACAAGGACTCTACCACTGAGCCTTGTACCCTTGCTCGGGGACACCTCCACTGTGTTACAGGGTCCGAGATGAAAGGTCATGTGACCGCACTCACGAACCTAGCAAATGACATTTCCCTGTTACCTACATCTTCCTCTTGCCTTCTAAGTCAGCCTCTCAGAACCCTCAAGTGGAAGGAAGCCACAGGCAACAGCCTTCTACTGGAGTGTCCATGGGCTAACGAGATGGCTTGGTGTGCAACATCGTTTGCCATCCAGCCTGACAATTTGAGTCGATCCCCAAGTACCCCATGGCAGAAGGAGAGAACCGACTTCCAAAGCTGTCTTCTGACCGCATATGCATGTCCTGGCACATATATTTGCTTACATGTCCATACAATAAATAACTTAGAAAATAGGATGTACTCATGATTTCTCTGTACTGGCCTTTGGTTCAGGGCCTTGGGAGAGTCGATCAAACTCAACAGGTACACACTCTTAGTCCTAGAGAGTACACGAGAGGCATGCGGAACCTTGAGTGGGATGGCTGGAGTCTGGGAGAGGCTGGAGAAATAGGGTTGAACCTGAAGTGTGGGGAGGGTCCCAGTGGGGATTAGGGAGAAACTGAGTTGCTGAAGCAGTCTGGCAATTCCTGTGGCTGTAGGTGTGACTCATGTGAATGGCAGAGGATGGCCACAAGATACAGACAGCCGGGCCTCTGTTGGTGACGACGTTAATGGTACCGCAGGACCCATCCAGCTCCTCAAGGAGAACAAGAACTTCTTCCGTAGCTTCTAGTACTGCTGGGTTAGACAGTGCTAGAACTTTGGAGGCAGAGACCGTCACCTCTCCTGTGTCAGGCCTCCTTCCAGGGCACCCTATAAAGGATGAAGGGTAAGCCTGATGTGTAGCATCTTGACTCTCACTGAAGTGGGCTTAGAAGGGTCATCTCAGCCTCAGGGCTGTCTATGGCCTTGGCTACTGTGTCATGGCTCAGTATCCATTTAGAAGAAAACGTATCTTGTTACTACTGAGCTTAAAACCCTCCAAAGGTTCCTCAGGCACTGGGCACATCTTGCTATGATCCATGAGATCTGTCATAATTTATTCTTTCTCAGCCCCCTTTTTTCCCCTGTATATGTGTGCCTGTTCGGGTATTCATGTAAAGTTAGGGGACAACCTCGGGTGGTATTCCTCGGGCACTGTCCACCTCATTTTGAGAGACAGTCTCTGATAAGTTTGGTGCTAGTTGATTGCACGAGCCTGGGGTTAGCCAACCTCACAGGTCCTCACTGGCTCCCTCCCCAACATCCTTCAGGGGTTTATTTTTTGTTGTTGTTCAAGTGTTACTTTCTCAGTGAACTTTCCCCTGACGGCTCAGTTTCCTCTTCCCAGCATTATGTGTTTGTTTCTTTCTGTTTCCTCTTCGCCTGTGTCAATATGTGGCTCCTGTGGCCTACTGATCCGTGATTTGTTTCTGTTTCCTTTTGTTTTCTGCTTGTTAAACTCTTTACAGAAGGAGGCCCCTGGCCACAAAGAGAACCAGTGTTCTGGTCCACAGTAGCTGTTCAGTAATTATTTTACAGATCAGTTTGTGACTTGCGACAGTTAGAACAGGAGCAGGTCAGGTTGCTGGCTGTGGAGGTGCGTGATCTCAGGACAGGTTTGTGTCTGGAATTGTCCCCTTGCAGAAGACACTTGTTAGAAACTAACGTTCTCAACAGTTCTCCAACTCTAGAAACCTTGAGAAGGCAACAATTAAGGATTCAGACTGGATGAAGGATGGGGCAGGGGTACACTTCCCAGGAAGAGAGTCAAGAGACAGGTGACAGGGTGTAGAGAAGTGACGGAGAGAGCAGTGGGTAGGCACCGGAACAGGCCAGTGTGGGCTCCACCAGCTGTGTAAGGAAAGTAATCGAACTAGACTTGCTTTGTATTTTAAAGGGGGAAAGTCCATCAGGCCTTCCTCTTCGGCAGGTTATTGTGGGGACTGAAGGCGATCAGCATGCAGGTAACCCAGAGGCGTGCTGCACAATGTATGAAGGATTGTGGGGCAGCAGAGGAGGAAGTGTTGATGTCAGCGTGGCATGTAGGGGAGGGTGCGTGGAACGGAGGGAGGGGGAGGTTAGGAGGACCTTGGCCCGCTGGCAGAACTGGCAGAACGGCAGTTGAGTGGAGGCAGGGAGCAAGGAGGTGTTTCCTGGGACAGGGGGCGGAGACCTGGCAGCTATTCCCCCAGGACTCAAGTTCATTGAGCTTCTGCAGGCACTGAGCGACTTCAGTACTCCCGCTGTGACCATCACCTGTGGGCCCTACCTGCCAGCACTTGCAGCCAGTACCTGTAGCACCTGCATCGGGCCCCGGCAATGGCGGACCAGGCGCCCTTCGACACGGATATCAACACCCTGACCCGCTTCGTCATGGAGGAGGGCAGGAAGGCTGGGGGCACGGGCGAAATGACCCAGCTGCTGAACTCGCTCTGCACCGCGGTCAAAGCCATCTCGTCCGCAGTGCGCAAGGCGGGCATCGCACATCTGTGAGTTAGGCCTGGTGG
>JAQHUG010000481.1:77639-102464 GCA_028555095.1 Dicrostonyx torquatus | reverse complement strand
TGACCACAGAGCTCTTTCCTGGCATCTAGCTGACCACAGATATCCTGTCTGGCCCAACGCCCTCGTTTTTTTATGGTACTGAACTTAACTTTCTTGCCCTAGTTTTACCCTGGCCACTGGTTTTCTGTGTGTTAAGCCTTGCAATGTGGCATTTCTGCTGCTTTAGCTGGGAGGGGGTCTTTCATGACTATTTGACACCTGGGATTCCTGTCTCTTGCCCTGCTGCACACAAACCTTCATTCTCCTTCCTCCGTGTGATGGAGCAGCCCCCCCTCCCCCGGAAGGCTGTCTTCCAGGTGCACAAGGGCCCTAGCCCTCTTCTGGTCTCAACTCTCCTTGTAACTCCTTCCAGTCTCATGATAAAAGTGGGCGACTTACCAGCTGCCCACCTGGACCTCAGAGAGAAAGTGCTAGCACAGGCGCTTTCCTCTGCCTTCCTGTTAACCCCTGTTACTCTCTTTGAGCCCCAAGAGAAGTTTGACCTAGACTCCCATTGAGAGTACAGCCTGGGAAGAAGCGGATGTCCACAGTGCCCTGGGCGCTCCCTCTTTCCGGGGCTAGATGTAGAGGCTTACCTCGTGGGCAACAAGACATCTCCCTGTTTACATGAATGCCATGAGCAGATCTTGCCCAATTAGTGCAAAGTTCAAAGACAGGGCAGAAGTAGTATATTGCTTTTGACGGAGTCTCCTTCTTTGGAACCACTTGTCGGCCTTGCTATGCAGATCCTCCTTCAGGGGCAGTTGGGGAGGGTCTGAGATTCTGCCTTTCCAAAAAGTTTCCTCGCAGTGGGTGATTTATTATTTTATTGTTCTAGAACTTACTATGTGTAGACCAGGCTGACCTGGATCCCACAGCGATCTGCCTCCCTCTGCCTCCTGAGTGCTGGGATTAAAGGTGTGCATCACCACACCTGGCATGGTGGTTGATTTTAATGCATTTCATACTGTAGGCAGTAGGAACTGAGGATCGTGGAGTCTCAGAGACCCCTTCTTCTTGCAAACTACACAACTCTTTTTCTCTTTTCTCTTCTTTCTTTGCTCTGGTTTGGTATCTAACTGGGCCGGATACCACTGAATGGAACCTCATTCATTTTCAGATTATCTGTGGCCTTCCTTATGATTTCTCATGCCTATGAACAATGTAGAAACCATGGGAGGTTTGTAGCTGACTTGATCATATAATTCTTTGAAAAGCACTTTAAAATTCTCCAACAATGTGACATGGGTTTTTTGTTTCTTTATGTGTTTATTTCTCAGAACTTCTGTTTCTACTGTGTGGCTTGGTTGAGGTAATTCTTAAGAATGAAACACAGTTCACAGTGTGGCACGCAGTCACATTTACTTTTGGGTGCTAAGCGGGGCTGGGTCTTGTTAGAGAAAGCTAGGAGCAGGTATGTTAGAGGTGAGGACTCCTTCACTGTGTCGTATTTGGCCCTAAGGAGTCTTTCAGCAAACACTCAGATAAAGTTCCACTTCAAATGAAATTTGCAGCACACAGGTTTAACTCTCTGAGGACCTGGGGGCTTTGTAAGAGGCAGAAGTTGGCATTTTTTTAATATTATTTAAAAAATGAACCAGTACTGATCACAATCCCAGAGAGACTTAGGAACTCTGAATCTGCTGTGAGATGCCCCACTTTTTAACTAACCTCAGATAATGGGAGTGGGGTTTGGTAGAAAGTGCTGGTTTGGGCACAGAAGAGAATGTGTATTCAGAGTCTGGATGGCCATGAAACCAATTTTGAAAATATTATTGTACATTCCTTAAAGAGTTGTACCCATTGACCAAAACACTGAGCCATTCAGAAAATACAGAGGAAAAAGAGACCCCTCCCCCCGCACATGCTAAATCCTCGGGGTACCCATTGCTAACTGGTGTTGACTATTTTCTCAGATACTTGTTTATGCTCAAGTAAATGTCTATATGAACATGCATTTATACATTCCTATGTAGCTGGCCAACGAAACAGGACTGTATTTACCCATGTTTATCTCTACTTAAGTAATGAACATTCTCAACCATCAGGGTGTGACATCCTCGGCCTTCTTTAAAACTGCTGCAAGGTGTTTCACTGAGCAGACACCTCGTGAGTAATAGAACCACTCTGCAGTTCTGTGGCATTTAAGTCTATCACTCTGGCTGTCACAATGGTAGACTAGGTGTTGACGATGGTTATATGAGTAGCTGACGGGAAGAAGCTGAATCTTGCGGGACAGAAGGCATGTGACTGTTCACAGTGTGGCATGCAGTCAGACCACTAGCAGCCGGATAGGATCTTGACAGGCCTCCAAATTATGTTCATTGGGGCTTTGAAGTGTTGAATGAAGAGCCAGTGTGCCTTCAAAGACCTTATTAATGATGCCAATTGACCTTAGAAGAGCGTGCACCCAGAAGGATGGGATGGTTGCAGCTCCTGCAAGAATCTCATCAGAACCAGTTTCAAAAGCTCAGCCTGATGTCTCATAGGGAATCAGCAGAGTTGTAATTATGAATGATGCTGATACCCTGTCTCAGTCAACCTCAAAGTCGCCATTGTTGTCATCTCCATTGCTCCTAATGATGCAATATCCTGAGGCAGCATCTCATAAAGCCCAGGTCAGGTCGTGAGCGAGGGAAGGCTAGAAGTAGGGAGTTGGAGGAGAAGGCATGGGAAGTGGGTGGGAAAGATGGAGTGATCGGAGGTATCGTAGTAGAGAAGGCAGGGGAAGGACCTGGCAAAGGTGAAGAGTGGATTGGATTTGAAAGGCATTGAGGGGTGTTCTCAAAGAACTGGTTCTAGCAAATGGGAGTAGAATCATGTTACCAAACATGAAAGCAATACACAGCTCCAAAGGGAAATACAAGGAAGAGTTGACTTCTAGAGGCTGGGGAGCAGTGGGTGAGCGTGGAATTTTGAAAGCCTTGTCATAGGCTACTGTAGAACATACAGACAGTCTCAGGGCATCTAGGCCACTGGACTCAGCACCTTGGTCCTGAGAATGTCACGACTGGGTTTACAAGAGTAGGGACATGCTAAACCAAAGAGCCCATTTCAGAGAGAAGGAGCTGGGCTTAGATTTCTGGGCTGACATTTAATTAACGTGGTGATATGGGTGGGGCATGTGTGAGTCTCAGTTTCCCCTCTTGTAAGATAGGGGCAACCGCTCTTGAACCTTTGGGTGCTGTGTGAAGATGAAGGAGCTTACTAGTCACATACGGATTCATCCCTGCTTTCCTGAAGTCTTTTATTTATTTCTTTTCTTTGTGCTTTGTCTTCCTTCTATTTTGCAGCTGCCCATATACATATCAGCTGGAATATATTCCAGGCCACAGCATAGGGAAAAGTTTCTGTGTGTGTGTGTGTGTGTGTGTGTGTGCGTGTGTGTGTGTGTAGCTCAGGCCTAAACCTTTTGCTGCTGCTCTCAAAGGGTATCTGCTTTGTTTGTTGAGACAGGGTTTCTCATTGTCCTGCAGTTCGCCTGTTGGCTAGGATAGACAGGCTGGTTGGGGAGCTTCTGGGATCTGCCTTTCTCTGCCTCCCCAGCATTGAAATTACGATCGTGTGCTACCATGCTGTTTTTAAAACACGGGTTCCAGGGATTGCGTTCAGAAATGATGGTTGTGTGGCAAACACTCTAACTGAGGGGTCTCTCCAGCTATGTTTCATTCTCATATATGAGCTCTTCCTTATTTGATGGAGAAAACCTATGAAGAAATTCAGTTTTAAGTCTGGAATGGTGGGCTGGTTGCAGGATTCATGGCACAAGACTGCTTAGAACAGTATCAGACTCTCTTTTGTTTCTTGGCTTCTCTGCACCGTATGACTTGAGTGCATTGCAAATCTCATTCCAGGGCAGACTCAGAGCAGGTCTCATACCCTGATGTCTGTCCATCTGCAACCTGCATGAACAAAAGCCAGGGCTGGGTTCTGTGACCCTGAAAAGAGCTTGGTTGGCACCTCTTCCATGTATTTCTTAACTAACCCTTGGATTTCCCCCCCTGGGCGAATGGTTGGTCATTTACCAGAGGATCAATCAATAACAGAGTGGAGGTGGGGTTACCTGGGACTTCAGTGATAAGACTTAAATCACAGACTTAAGTAATAACCTCCCTCCCCTTGCCCTTGGTTAGATGTTCTGAAAATAATATGGTTCTCCTGCATGCTGCCAAAGGTGCTGCTGCTCACAGCTCTGGTGTTGACACTGGAGGAAGGGAAATAGCCTGTCAGTCAGGAAGTCAAGGATGTCATATAGGGCTTGTTTATCCTGTGGCAGGTCCTGGTTTCAGTCCTGCTGTTCAAGTCCAAGGCTGGAGCTCAGTGGAAAGTGCTAATCTAGCATGGAGGGGGGGTGGTGATCAGAAGTTCAAGGTCATCTGGTATATGTGAAAATTCCCCTTCCCCCCAAATCCACCCAGCTTCCGGCTCTGGCAGACCTGGGCTCCTCTCAGCTGTGGTCGGAGAAGCTGCTTTCTGTAGCAGTTGGTGGAGAGAATATCGCTGAGAGTCAGAGACGAGTGCTCAGCCCCAAACAGAGCAGCTCTATTTATTCTCCTACCACCAAGGCTCCGGGAAAATCTCGGGGGGGGGGGGGGAGGAGGCCGGAAGAACATAAGAGCTGGAGGATGGGGAGGAGCGCTGTGAAGTGCTGTGGTCCCCTGCACAAGACCTGCAAAACCCCAGATAGATCTCTGGCCCCGCCCCTCACTGAGGTCTATCAGCAACTGATATTTGCCAGGGGAGACTCATTCTGTTTGGAGAGTGTGGGGCTATAGAATTCCCGTGGTCTAGTGGATGACATCCATGCACACGTGGGTAGAACATTAACTCGGCTTAGAGGATGTAAAAACAAAGACTGGAAATCAGAAGGAGCATTTTAAGAGATGTGGGGAGAGCTGGTAGGTGTTGATATGGTCATATTTCATTGTGTACATATATGAGATTCTCAAAAATAAAGAGAAAAATCGGAAAGCAAAGCTACTGAAGGCCTTGATTCTTCTGTGAATATTTTAAATCTGCCTATAAAACACCAGAGGCTTCATGGCCAAGGAACAGCTCCTGCCGTGCTAGAAGCCGTATGCAAACTTTGTATAAAATACCAATACTTAATACAAATTTCTGAAGGTTTAAACATATTGAAAAAATTAACCCACCCTCTGAGGGATCCCATGTTCTATTAATGAAAATAGTTTATATTTTCAAATTTTGAGTTTGACAGTAAAAATGAAAGATGAGATGTACAAAGTACTTCTTAAGGCTAGTGATAGTCCACGGGCTTCGGAAAGAGAAGGCTCGTGTCTCTAAGAGCTCAAGTCTTGACTTTTCTCGCTCTGACTGCTTGAGCTGAAGGATCAGCTGATTTGGAGAGGACTGAAGTGAAATGTCGTAGGACCTCAAAGGAGCTATTTTTCCCCTTCGTGCCATTTACTTGTGATGACAATCCTATGTTGGCCGTTTTCTTAGAAGTTGTCTGCGAGATGGTTGGAACTGGTCCCCCACCCAGGTACCCAGCGACAAATGGTTTAGAGCTAGTCCCTCCCCACCCAGCATAATGCCTCTGGGAGTGTTAAGAACAACATTGCTTGTCATTTTAGTGAGTCACATCTGTAGACCAGGTGTGTCACACTCCCTGTTTCTGGCTCGGTTTATCAGGAGGGTTGACAAGGATCACATACCTGGTGGGAGGAGCAGACAGATTTTGAATTCAGGTCTTTGCACCACAGACTTCTTGCCAGGGCCTCACTTTGTGTCCCAGCACAGAAGGTTAGTGTTGACAGAACTTGGGATCGGGAAGATGATAATACTTCTTGAATGTCTGCCTCCATCCGCATAGACATTATTTAGAGCTTTTGGCCCTTATCAACTCATTCTCCACCATCCCCACGCACGATGAAGCTGATTGTCTGTATTCCCATGTTATAGTTGAAGACCCACAGGCCTTCAACTATATGAAGGTATGAAGTGGCTTGCACAGGGCTGTTAAGCATGTAGTAGAGCTGGGACCAGAATCCTGGTGATTTAGAGTTCCAGTCTGTGGCTTTGACTGTCACCTGTGTTTTTCTGACAAGCTGGTGGGAGGGAAAAGCCACTATCCTTGCTTGCACAAGTTTGTGAAGGAGGTGCACCTTAGGTTTTTTTATTTGTTGTGTGTGTGTATGTGTCAATGTGTGTATATGCATGCATACGATGGTATGTACGTGGAGGTTGGAAGACGGTTTGTGGGTGTCAGTTCTCTCCTTCCACTGTTTGGGTCTTGGGGACTGAACTTAGGTGGTCAGATCTTCTGGGCCATCCCCTCAGTCCAGGAGGCACACTTTGATGGAGCGGTTTGCTCATGCATAACAAGCTTTGTGCTGCATTAGGGCTCAGAAGGCAGAGTTAGGAAGGGAAACATTACTGATACCATTGAGTTTAGGGTTCTTGGAGTCTCTTGTCCCTTTCTGAATCCATCCACTCAAAACATGTTTCTTGAGCACTTGCACATTGGTTTTGCTCCTGGAGCTAAGGATACAAGCTGCCAGAAATCCTCTTTTTTTTAGGCTCCAGAACTGTGAATTCTCAGATGTGTAAGGTTGGTTCCTTTAGCAAGTACCACCTGCACTTACCTTGCACCCCTGGGCCCCAGCTCTAGCTTCAGACCTCACTAGAAACAAAGCAGGCTGCTGCAAACCCAGGTAGAGGCCTATGTACAGAGAGCCAGTCAAGCAAGATAAAGTGCAGAGATTTCAAACTATGCAAGTCACCGTGTTGTATTGGTCATCATTATCTTTTCTAGTCTTGAGAGTCCTAAGGCTGACTGAGCTATGCATGAATCTACTGAGGCTTGAGCATAGAGCCCCCTCTACATGCAATGAAAGCTTTCTAAAACTGACTACATCCACAGGCCTTGTTTTAAATCTTTGAATGCCAGCTGCAGTCCACACACATCTAAACACAGCTTTAATGAGTTTGACACCAATGGTTCAGGGTCCTGCGTCCTGGTGTGCAGGCAGCTTGGCTGTGTCTGGGTAGGACGTTTGAATTCTGTTGCCCACATTAGCGCCTGTGGTGCTCAGGTCTGGGCAGACATTCCATCCTTTTGCCTTCTGCCTACTGCTTTGCAGGGGGCCTCAAGCCATTTCTCCTTTCGTAGCCACTGTGTTGTGAGGTTTCGCCTTTGAAACCCAATGAAAGAGCTGGAGAGCAGTTTGCGATGTTGCTATTCTTTCCAGAAGTAACTCCCATTAGTACAAGCTTCCCTAGCAGCAGAGACACAGCCCCACAGAAGCGACTGCTGCTGACTCCAGTTCTGCCCTGGGCTACAGGAGGGGCTGAACCTAGACGTATCTGCCTTGCTGAGGTCCTTGCTATCTTCATTTTCTGAGCTCATGTGTCTCTCATTGGTATCAGGACTCAGCTGGCGCTGGGCAAAGCTTCTGTGGACAGGAAAACACCGTTTTCTACCTTGTTCTTGTCCCAGAGAACCAAAAGGGTGGTGTGTGAGAGCCTCCCTCCCCTCTATCAAGGGCTGCTCCCTGCAGAGAAGGGAGGGCCCTGGGACTCCCATGTCCTCCTGTATTCTGCCTGAAGCTTTGGTTGAGAGAACATAGCCGATTCATTCTCTAAGCCCTGGTTCAGTGGTACAAACAGAGGCCCCACGAACCAATGTGTTGTTGCTTCTGATGGCAGGTTCCACTGCTCTTTATGGAATACGTAGTGGAGACCCTTGCCAATCTATCCTTCCAGGCTTTGGGGAAGGATGGCCAGCAGCCTGCAGAGACCATGGTTTCTAGAGGACTGGGTAAGAGCTGTGGAATTGTGTGGAGAAGATAAACTCCATGTGCATGGTAGCTAATTTTCATTGTCAGCCTGACCAGATCCGACTGGATCTAGAACCAGAGAAGATTGGTGAGGTACGTTTCTGAGTGTTTTGGGGAGGGCATTTCTGGAAAGGATTAGATGAGGTGAGTTGTGGGTGGCTCCATCCTGCTGGCTAGGGCCTGGATAGTCTGAAAAGAAAACCAGCTAAGTGCTGGAACTCTCCTGCTCTCTGCTTCCTTAACCTGAAGTGCAAAGACACTCCCTCCTGCGGCCAGGCTGTCCTGCTTAGGCCATGGCACCGGACACCAAGCAGCCACGGGCTGAATTCTCTGAAACTGAGTTCTCTTAAGCTGTTTTTTTTCCCAGATATTTGGTTACAACTACAAGCAAGTATCTGACACAGGTGCTCTTCAGTTCTTTACTTCCTTGAGGGCTCGTTTATTTATTTACTGTGTGTTTGTATGTGTTTGTGCATGTGTGCATTTGTGGTATGAGTGTGGAATTATGAGGACAACTTGCCGGGACCAGCTCTTTCCTCAGGTTGTCAGGGTTGGCAAAAAGTACCCTTACCTGCTGAGTCATCTTGTGGGATTTTTTTTTTTTTAAATTCTTTGTCAGACCTACAAGTCTCCAATTCTTTTAGCCTTTCACTGGCCGGTTGTTCCTCGGAGCCAGCAGCCCTTCTGAGGAGCCCCCAGGAGTGCGCTGAGGGATGTCTCTGGCTAGAGCAATGGTGTGTGGAGTGGAGAGGGACAGAGGCCTGGCTGTGAGACAAAGATGCCCAGCTACAATCCATACATCGCTCTGACCACCATGGTAGTATCATTGCCTGGCAAATGGGAGTCCACTCTCCTGAGTCCAGCACCTACCTTCACGTCACAGTGCTCTGTTTCCTTGGGGGTGTCTTAGTACCTGGGCTTAACAGAGAAAGCCCTCACACTCCATGTCCTCAAGAAGTTGCACAGCGAATAATCTTGGAGTTTGAAGGTTTCTGGAAAGGACTGTCCTTCTAGAAGAGGCAGGCCCACACTGGGGGCAAAGGAGAGCTCTGAAGGAAGATAGAGGAGCAGGGTCACCCAGTGGCCACCACCTCAGTGCAGGGATAGGCCTGGTCTCCACACTGCTCAACCCTGTCGAGTGTTGTCTGGCCCACAGGACTCTCATTAAGGACAGACCTCTGTGACTCTTGACTTCCCGAATGCTGGCTTCTCTGTGACCCCAGGGTCAAGCCCTCTCAAGAGCCGGGCGCAAGGGCACACTATGGACTTGTCTTATCAAGTCACCTCTGCTGATAGCACTAAAAACTTCCATAGCACAGGGCAAGATGTGTGATGCCAGGCCTCATGGTATTTACGGTTTGGTCAAGTGTTGAGGCTGAATGCTCAGAAAAATTAGCTGAGTGGGCCGGAGCCTCTCATTACTTCATCTCATGAATTTCCTGGATCCAGGCAATATGGGAGAAAGACCTCAAAAGTTTTAAAAACATACTTTTTAGATGTTTACACAGCAGGAAGCCCTTTTCTTCTGGAGATGCTTATACCTTTGCTTTGTAATCATTGTTGACTGGTTCGGGGTCTTCTGGGATTTGGGGTGTCTTCTCTATTTTAAAAAAACAAAACAACAACAAAAAACAAAACAACAGAATGCTAAATTCCACGCAGTTCGAAGACGAGCACTGAGTTCTTTCCTGACGATCCAAATTAATTACCCACTCCGTTACTGACTTCCGTTCCTCCCTGACTATCACACTCATTTGGGAACAGCCGTTCTTGCTTGTCTTTCCTCACTGCCATAGTAAGCTCCTCGAGGCCAGGGGCCGGTCAGCACTGCAGCCCCAGGGCAGCAGATCCCCTGGAAGTTATCTGTAGACTTGATGAACACATATGTAGGCTTTTAAGTAAACGATACTGGGATAGAGGAGTAGGTGGGACTGGGTCCCATGGAAAGGAGGTCCATTCTTCACAAGCCCTGGTTTGCTAAGGTCTGTTTTTCAAGGGATCATGTGCTGGGAACCCAGTCTCCAGTATGCTGGTGGTGTTGAGAGGTGATGGGGCCCTTAAGAGGTGGGACCCAGTGGGAGGTGGCATGCTGGCCTCTCCCAACTTCTTGTCTCCCCTGTGACCTCTCCTTCATCCAGGTATTCTAGCCATGGGTGTCATCCACCAATGAGGCGACACAGGCAAAAGGCTTATTGTCAAAGTTGGGGCTGTGCCTTATGTCTCCCTCGTCGAAACAGCTCGGTGTTGCTTCAGGTTCATCACAGTTGTGACAAACTAGGAGTCGGTGTCTGTGTGCAGTGCTCCAACCCTCTGCCTGGGGCTCTCCTCTCCTCTGCCCCATCTCTCACGCTCCTCAGGACGGTTTCCATCAACCTGTATTTCCTATTTTCTAGTTCTAGGGAGTAATGATGACAGTGGTCGATGCTAACAAATAAGCCAACCAGGCCTTTCGCTTGGGGCCAAGACTGTGTTGAGCTCTGTGTGTGGTTTTTCTAATGGCAGCCTCACGTGGAAGATACCATTCCTTCTGTGTACACACAAAACAAGGGGGAGGTTGGAAACCAGGGACTCGCAGAGCTGAGGTCGGTCTGCAGAGGGGACTGTGAATCCTATATGCCTGGGTCCTCACCTGTCAGTACTGTCCCCCTTCTGAATCAGTGGTGGCTATCATGGTGGCAGCCTCAAGCGAGAGGGAGGAAAGCTGTCACCATGGTGCTAGTGAAGGAGACGCTCCAGAGATGGTGATCCTACCAAGTACCGAGATACACTCCCACCAGTGTGGCTTCACGATGGTGACGCTACCAAGTACCGAGACACTCTTCCACCAGTGTGGCTTCACAGTGCTTTTCAGAAAGAGATCATGTGCAAAGAGACCCACAGGCAGACACAGGCTGCCACTCTACATGCTGCTGGGTCTCAGTGAAAAAGGAGTGGGGGACCAGAGGGCGGGATACTGTTTTCCAGGCTAGAAGGGAGTGGCCAGGACTGTGGTTGATACTGGCAAATGAGTCAACCAGAACTTTTGCTTGGTCATTTCTAGACTGGGCTATGCTTCTCTCAGCCATGCAGAAGCAAGTTAAGTTTAAGGGGAAGAATACGTTTTCGACAGTTGAAGCAAGGGCCTGGGGCTGTAGCCCAGTTGGCAGAGTGCTTGCTTAGCATGCACAAAGCCCTGGGTTGGATCCTCAGCTCCTAAGGTTTGGATGTGGAGGTGGAAGCAGGAAGATCAGATGTTCAAGGTCATGTTCTGTTCTATAGAGAATTCATGGCCAGCTGGGCTGCTTGAGACCTTGACAAAAAGAGAAAGAAATAGTTGAAGCAGCCAGTCACTGGAGCAGTGACAACCAGTTCCCAGGAAATGCAACTGACATCTCAGGTGCCATTGTCCCCCTACCCCCTTCCAGCTCCGGTGGCTAAACCCTCACATCCACTCTCTCTGTTCTTTGCCTCCTTCCTGTGTCTTTCATCAACCTGCCTTCCCCTCATTCAAACAAAACCAGGCTGCACTTTGGATGAGCCCCTTGGATTCTGGGAATTCTGCAGTGATGGACTTGGAGGTAGCTCACAAGGAGAGCAGGAGCTCAAGCTTCTCAGTCCTTCCCCTCTGGAGGTCCGACTCTAACAGAAGCTGAGGATCATGGGAGCAGACCTTGTTAGGGGTTAGAGGGAACAGCTCGCTGCCATGCATTCTGTCTGCCTGTGTGGTCTGAAGTCCATGGGTGTTGGCAGTCCATCTTTCTCCTCCGTGAAACTAAGTGTGAGACTATTCAGTACTCCTTGTCTTTCAGGATGATTTCTGTCACACACCAGGCTCACTCCAACCCAGGCTTTCTTGCTTTTTTTAAGCTTCTACATGTGCATAAACTTCTACATGTGGGGTAATCATTGCTTCCTGCACAGAGCAGACAGCACAGGAATCACCCCTTATTATGTATAAAGCACAGACTCAGTAAGAAACACACTGAGTGAAAACAGGGCAGTGTTCTGTTCGTGGGGGTGGGGAAGATTGTTTTAGAAGGTTTAGTAGGGTCACGATAAAGGTTGGGAAACATGAATCTGACCAGAGAGACACATGTGCTCTTGGAACTGGAACTGGCTCTTCGGAGCAGTGTCCCAAGCCCTTCTGAATGGGACCCTACAGGTCTGCTTTCCTTCCCCAGATCCACTCACTCACGCTTGCCCTCAGTGGGGTTTCGGTGGCCTTGGCTTATTTTCTGTGTTTTTTCTCCTCTAGCTTTGGCATTGCTGGCTCAACCAATGTGACAGGGGATCAGGTGAAGAAACTGGATGTCCTTTCCAATGACCTGGTCATCAATATGCTGAAGTCGTCCTTCTCTGCCTGTGTTCTAGTGTCTGAAGAGGATAAACATGCCATCATCATAGAGCCTGAGAAGAGGGTGGGTCCGTGTCTGCATGCTGAAGGCTTGCATGTAGCCATTTTCCTTTCTGACTGCGTGCAGGATTCTATCTACTTCTCCAAGCTAGATTTCTAGGGATTACCCAAGCTCCCTCCCTTTGGTCTTTCTGCCCTCCCAAACCTCTGAACTCTGTCCCAGGGGCTCCATTCATCCTGTTGTCCCCACTTCTCCAGAGTGTCTCCCCATTCCCAAGTGGTCACACTGTGTTTAGGTGTCTTCAAAGCCTGGCTTCGGCTAACTGCCTCTTCGATACGGCCAGTTCCATCCCTAGCTCATTCTCAGGCATTGCGATTCCCTGGAGGTCAGATTGCTTTGTGAGGGCAGAGAACAAGAGATAGATCGTGTGACCCAGTGTCTAGCTACAGCCTGGCATGCTGTAAGGCTCAATGACAAACCGCTGGGGGAGGGTTGGAGCAACCACTGGGAAAGGTCCAACATTGCAGAGAGACTCGGGGATTTGAGCATGACGTGTTACAGGAAAGCGTTTATCCAGCTCTTGTGAGACAGTGGCAGCTGATCGCACAAACCCTAGACTAGAAGCAGTTACATGGACTGTCTTTCCCTGATGAAGGTGTACTGGGCCATGGAAGAGCAGAACTAGGAAAGACAACCGAAGCTGATTAAACGTTCGCTGTGCTGACCTTAGTAAGGGGCAGGAATCAGCCTAGCGCGATGCGCTCCACAGCCCTTCTTTCTGGCAGTCTTGGCCAACTCTCCAGCACTCCCACCCCTGCTGCGACAGGCCATCACAGCAATGGCAGTCTCATTTTCCTGTGTCCATGGTCAAGGAGTCCCCTGGATCTGGGGCGGAATGGTAGACACCCCCTTACACACACACACACACACACACACACACTCACACACACACACACACTCACACACACACACACTCACACACACACACACACATCCATCTAAAGATGCTATTTGGAGATGGAAAATGAGTTGGTAAACTGGCTCCCCTGAATATTTTCTCTAATTTGTTGTATTCTTAAAAAAAAACCCTCAAGGGTGTAAATGTCCAAAGCCTAGACTGCATGCTTGGAGTCACGGACTGAGCTTGGACGAGCCTATTCGGTGGGCTGGAGAGCTGGGGCTGGTCAGCCCAAGTGCGCACTGATGCTTTGCGGCCACCACCAGGCATATCAGGGATGTTGTTGAGAAATCTGTGCACTACCTTTTCATGTAGCACCTCCCGAACTGAGTGGCACATGCCTTACAGACCTAAGTGCTAAGGATCTCATCCCTTCCCCTAAGGCATTATTTCTTTACCTTACAAGTAAAGAGAAACAAATGAGTATTTTTTTGGTTTTCCTTTTTCCTTTGGCTGCCAGGACACTCTCAAACCAAAATCATGATTCTGTTATACCAGTGATGTGGGATGTTACAATTTAATTATCTGTGTTCTACCACTTCTATACTTTCTATTTTAAATGTTTTCTCTGCCTGAGATTTGCCTGTCTGTCTACTCATCCATCCGCTGACAGACTATCAAAAATGAATAAGACCATATATCTTACCTTTCCTTGAGAGTTTATTCAATGTGTACTTACCTTGTTTGCATTTTGTTTTCTTTGCCCAGGGCAAATATGTGGTCTGTTTTGATCCTCTCGATGGCTCATCCAACATTGACTGCCTTGTGTCTATTGGAACCATTTTTGGCATTTACAGAAAGGTAATGTATGGTCTACAAAGACCCTGGTTTTGATCAGAAAATGACTGCGGAGTACAAAAGATCCACAAAACTGCTAAGGACAGTGATAAAATGTGGGTGGAAAAAGAGATCAGCTCACTCTTTCAGCTGTATCTCTCTTTTACAAAGAAACTGAGATTTAAAATTGACAAAGCATGGGCAGTGCCAACCCCCCACCCCCGACCAACCCAACCAGCCTTCTTCAGCTTCTTCTTTAAGCCAAAAGCTTTTTAAAATACTCTTTTTATAAATTTAGAAAACAAAACCAAACAAATATTTCTCATGAGACAATTCACCACTCTCTAGTTTTCCTCTAGAAATTGGCAATGTCCTTAAAAAAAAATATTTGGTCCCCATAACTAAGGATAGAATTTTAAAAAGAGTGGCTATTTGCCCTTGTGAGGGAAAGACCTTGGCAATAATCCCACTCATTCCTGACTAACTTTCTCCTCCACCATCTCAAGTCTCCTAAGACAGTGTCTGCTGTGTGCTCCCTATGGGGTGACATGGAATGATACACCCCAAAGCCTGTGGCACTGGTGGCCTCAGTAGGAGGGGAAGAGAGGCAAGGCTCAGGCAGTGCTGGCTTTGCCCAGTGCTTTGCACTTGGCAATCCCAGGCAGCTAGAGGGCCTGATCTGGGCTTCCAGGGAAAAGGCAGTCATTGCTCAGAGTTTTCAGGAGGAAATGCGATCAAGAAGGGTTGGTCTCAGCTGGGCTAGGAACCTCTAGTGCAGAGAGTCTCCTGAGTGTGTCAACAACCCAGAGAAGTGGTCGAGCTCCTCATTTGGAGGGCACAGAAGAGTTTTAAGGGTGTTGGGTGACATAGTTCAGGGAGGCACAGGAAGCTTGGTGCTGAGTATGGCGAATTTATGGGGGACCCTCCTGGGTGGACATGGAGAAGCGGTTTCTGTGAAGCCTTCAGGCAAGGATGGAGAGGTAGTTAGAGACCCGTGTCCTGTCTTTGTGCCTCTGGCTTCTAGGGAGGAAGGTTACTGTTTTAAAATGACCCCAACAGGCAATCTATATGACAACGGTCATTCATTTTCCTTTAGTGACACATTGGTCAAATTTGCCATTTAGAGAAACCAACTAAAAAAAAATTATTTTTTTCTTTTTCTCACCAAGCGCTCAGCCTCTGCTGGCTTCCATTCCCTCTCAAGTTCTGTGAGGTTAGCTTTAAAATGTGCCTGTTACACTGGGTTGTGGGGCAGAAACGTCAGCAGCATCTGGCCTGTCCTCTAATGACCCCAGAGAGATGCCACAAACTCTATTTCTGAGAATTTCTTTGATGTGGTAGTAACTGACCACACTGCGCAGGGAGTGTGCGTTCCAACTGACTGATGGACGCACACAGAATCAATTTTCCCCTGAGATGTTCAGCCCTGCAGTCTTGTGCTAATTTGTTTAAATAAAGATGGAAAAAGCAGGTGAAGATACTGGTGCCCGTAATCAGGTTACATTAGCGGAGTTGGCGGGAAGGCCCGCTGCTTTTTGGAAGTGGTAATGGAGGCACGAGGGAATATTAAATTAGGAAGATGTGAAGAGGATGCTGATTGGGAAAAAGGATCCTGATGCAGGAAGCCGGGTCTTTCAGGAAGGCTGTGGTACAGATACAGTCAGAGTGCTACTGTTGTGGGGGCGGGAGGCAACCTCCGGGAGTTCTCAACCTGTGGGTCAAGACCCTTCTGCGGGTCGCATATTGGACACCCTGCATAGCAGATGTTCGTGTTAGGATTCGCAACAGTAGAAAAATTATGGTTATAAAGTAACAGTGAAAGTAATTCTACGGTTGGGGGTCCCCACAGCGTGAGGGGCTGGCTGTATTAAAGGGTCACAGCATAGGACGCTTGAGGAGCAGGCATGAGAGATCCGTGCCATGCATCCTGTTGATGTTGAACTGGAAAAAGGAACCACAAACCAAAATGAAAAGACATGTTTTCTCTTTTGCTTTAGAAAACTACTGATGAGCCTTCCGAGAAGGACGCTCTGCAGCCAGGCCGGGACCTGGTGGCCGCTGGCTACGCGCTCTATGGCAGCGCCACCATGTTGGTCCTCGCCATGGACTGTGGGGTCAACTGTTTCATGCTGGACCCGGTGAGATATCGCTTATGTTGGGTGCTTAGCTGGTATCTTTGAGCTTATACGTGGCTTGTGTGTGGGCCCCAAGTGCATGGTGCCTATGGAGGTCAGAAGAGGGTGTTGGATCCCCTGGAGCTGGAGTCGCGGTGGTTGTGAGCCACCCAACATGGGTGCTGCAAACCCATCCCGAGTTCTGAGCAAGAGCAGCAGTGCCTAGCCATCTCTCTCCCCACCTTCTACAGACAACAACAACCACACACACAAGGCATGAAGCACAGCATGGAGCCCTCTGTGAGAGGCAGTTCACTCTTGAGAGGGCTGGGGAGTGTGTGTGAGGTGTGGTAAAGTGCTGTAAATCAGAGCCTGGACTATCTTTGACCCTTAGCGCGACTGCACTTTCACCTCCCCGGGAGTAGGGGCACTTAATAAATAAACTAAGACCAGAGTGGAGGGGGTGACAACAGAAGTCTAAAGTCTCTGCTTGAGGCCCCAGGGGAAAATAGGGCAGGCCCAGGGGGAAGTTTAATCTGAGAGAAGGGTGCAACTTCTGAAAGCAGTCATGTTTGCTGAGTCACCACCCCTCCAGATTGCCCCGTCGACCTGCTGAGTTCCTGGTGCCCTCTCTGCTTCTTTTGAGTTGGCAGACCCAGAGGGAAAAATACTCTGTCTCTTGATCGTGGACAGGGTTGCGGAAGGGTGGATTTCTGGGTACTGGGGAACCTCCCTCCCTCCTCAGATATAGACCTTTGCTGGATAGGCAGGGCAGCTGGAATGTTTCCTTGCTGACTGCCAGGACTCCTTTTCACTGAACCCTTTGGTTTGCTCCCTGTGGCCTGATGGAGGGAGGTTACTCCAGGGAGATACCAAGTACCTCCTTCTTCCTTTCGTCTCCCTTCTAGGGCACACTGATGGCTGAGGGAGGGCATAGTTAGGGTAGCTACATGTGGGTTTCTAGCAGGCTTCAGCTTTCAGTGAGCTTTTACAGCTCCTGTCTCCAATGTGGGAGACTCTCCTAACCCACTGGGGGCTGAAGCCGGTTATGAGATGGTTGTCTGGGGGAGCAGGGCCGCCTGAGCTCTGCAGCAGCTCTGGCTGCTCGCTGTGAGATAGTTTCTTTTCTAAACATTTTAGGTGGAGACATTTATTTTGCTTTCCTGGCTCCACAAAAATATTCCTACAAACCGATGGCCCAGATTTTTAGAAATAGGAACCAAAAAGCACAAACGTAAGAAAGAAGAGACTCCCTTGCAGTGATGAAGTGTGACTGTGGTCAATCCCTCCTCCTCCCCACTCCTTCCCCCGTCACGGGTCACCGTTTCCTCTGTGAGCTCAGGACTAAGTCTTATTCTCATGGTTATTGTTTTCTGTCTCACATACTTCCTCCATCCCTTAGTCTGAATGGTTTTTCCTTTGTCATTCTTTGACAATTTCATATTCCTTTTCCTCATTCCCTCCCACTGAAACCTTTCTTCCTCTTCTATTTTCTTCCCTCTCTTTCTCTCTCTCTCTCTGCAAACCACTGAGTTTAAATAGGGTTGCTAGTATGGGCACGGGCAAGGGCTATTTATAGGGGCATGAGCCCGTATCAATGACCACGACTGTGGGGAAAAGGCCTTCTTCCTAGGAACCACTAAAGCCAACAGTCCATCAGGGAGGGTGGGACCTGATGAGCCCCTCCCCTTTCTATGATTTTGGAAGCAGAGTCTCAAAAATATAGCCCAGGTTGACCTTAAACTCCCAATCCTCTTGTCTCAGCCTCTCTAGTATTAGGGTTTGAGCTGTGCCCTCCCATGTCTGACCTTGTAAACTTTCTTGCTTGCTTTGTGGAAATCATTTGCATTCTTAAACCCTGGCACCCTCTACTCCCTCCATCCCCTCACCACCTGAGCCTTCGGCTGCAGTTGCTGTTCCCAGGATGAGGTGTGGTCACAGGCCATGCTTTGTTCATGCCCGGGGGAGCTTGCTGGTTATCTGTCTACCTTTCCCCCTTGTTTCAAAGGCCATTGGAGAATTCATTCTGGTGGACAAGAATGTGAAGATCAAGAAGAAAGGTAACATCTACAGCCTTAACGAGGGCTATGCCAAGGACTTTGACCCTGCCATCGCTGAGTATGTCCAAAGGAAAAAGTTCCCTCCAGTGAGTGAGTAGGCACATGGGATTGCTGTGGTGTTGAGCTGTGGGAGGAGTGCCCTTGAGAGGGAAAAGGACACTTGGCATTGAGAAGGGCATGGACTTTGTCTGGGATTCTTGCTTTATGAGTAAATCTACTGATGGGAATTATCCTGGAAATGAAAGGAGAGAAAGGTGGAAACCATTGAACCTAGGAGCTGGGGCCGGAGTGTTTGTTTGGAGACATTAAAATCTTAGTATTATTTCCTTTTTATCTCCAAGCTTGCTCTGGATGATAAAGTCAACCAGATGAGCTCATTTACAATAAAACATTTCTATTTCTGGTGCCCTTGGTCCCCAAGTACCTACCACATGAGGACTGCACCTTCAGGCCGATGTCCCTGATGGATTTCAGTCTGTTGTATCAGGAAGGCCAGGGTCAGGCAGAGGAGATGACTCAATGGGTAAATTTCTTGCTTCATGGGATCTGGAGATTGGTCCCCCAGGTCCAGCTTACAGGAGGCCTTCCTGTAACATCAGGGTAGGGAGGCAGAGAAGGCACCTTCTGAGCAAGCAGTAAGCTAGGACAGTCAAATCAGACAGCTCTGGGGTCATGTAATACATAAGGTGGAGAGTGGTGGAGGAAGGCACCAGACATCAGCCTCTAGCTTCCTCATGCATGTGCATTTCCCCAAACCTATGCACATGGAACATGTACACACCTGCATGCATGCCATCAGATGCGCGCGCGCGCACACACACACACACACACACACACACACACACACACACACACACACGAGATGGACAATGCCTACATTGGTGCCTCACTACAGAGGTTGCTAGTTGGTGAATATGAAGAAGAAAAATGGCTAATTGTTCAGGCTCTCTAGAGGTGTTGGATTTTGCCTACCAATGCTGCCCTTTTCTGAGGATGAAGCCCATATATAAGCATGGCTTCTGGGGGCCTCAAAGCTGGCCCCAGGCTTTCTCTCTAGGGTGGTTTTCTCTCCTCTCCCAGGCACACTCCCTGTTCACATGCATGCCAGCAAGCCCTGTGCCAATAGCACTTTTACTTCCATGCTGTTAAACCTTTGCTTGTACCAAGTCCTGTCTTGCAAAACATGTCCAGTTCTTTAGCTTGACAAAATCTTTGTCAACCTTCAAGTTAAAATTTATGTATTGTCTGTTCCAACCTCACAGCTGGAACCAACCACACTCTCCTTGCGGCTACTCTGGAATGTGAACTGTCAGTCTATATTCAGGAACTAAGTCCCCATGATTCCCTTCTTCTTCTATGGAATGGGATTGTCTTAAGGTTTACCGATGCTGTAAAGAGATACCATGACCATGGCAACTCCTATAAAGAAAATATTTAATTGAGGCAGCTCGATTACAGTTCAGAGGTTCAGTCCATCATGGTGGAGAGCATGCAGCCAGTGACACACTTCAGAAGGTGTGGCCCAGATTAAAGGTGTGCCCTCCAGCCTCAAGGTCTGGATTGAAACTGTGTGTCGCCCAGCCTCCTCCAACAAGGCCACACCTCCTAATGGTGCCACTCCCTATGAGTTAAATCCATTCAAACGACCACAGGGATTTTTTTATTACTTTATTAATACTAGGAGTCAAAATTTCCACTTCCTCCCCTCCACCCACTTCCCTCCTGCTCCCCCACTCCCCCTCTTCTCCTCCCGCTCCAGTCCTAAGAGAGGGCAGGGTACCCTGCTGACCACAAGGGTTTTCATCTCATGTCATGTTCAACTCCAAGTGGGTGTTTTGTAAGACACTTGGGAAGGGACTGTGTAATGAAATAAGCGTCAGGGACATGAAGAGTACACACCTTTATCTTCCACCACTCTAATTCTTTGCTGCTCTTAATCTTGTAGGATAATTCAGCTCCCTACGGTGCCCGGTATGTGGGGTCCATGGTGGCTGATGTTCACCGCACTCTGGTGTATGGAGGGATCTTTTTATACCCTGCCAACAAGAAAAGCCCCAATGGGAAGGTATGTATATCCCCAAAGAAGAGAGCAAGAAGAAGCAGGTTTTGTTTCCAGTCTGGGGGATTTGACTTCATTAGGTAGAAAGGTCATGGAGCTGAGGAACTCCCCTGTGGTTGCTAAAATGTCTGTGACAGTCTCTGGACTTGAGGCAAGGCCCAGACTGTATCAACTAAATGTGAAAATGTCTCATGAGGGCCTTCCCAAATCTATAGCAAAAGAGAATTAATGGAGCTCCAGCAGGGGACTAAAAGCGCTCAGAGCTTCCAGGGGCTATGGGCTTGGCTTGCACAGAATGGGTTCCATTCATAGAGGGAAATGGAATAGTCCTGTCTCATTAACAAGATAGCAAATCAAATATGTGTTGCAGAGAGGGGTCTGCTTTGATGACTCCCAAGAGGCATAAAATAGAAGTAGCTAATGAACTTGGCCTTTGCTACTTCAACAGAAAGTGAAGTTGTGTGATGAGGAACAAGGCTGTGGGGAAACCCAGGGCTCCCAGGTGAATTCTTCCCACTCGTTATGAATTCTTCCCCTCGTTATGGCCAGCTCTCCAGCAAGTCACAGGGCTGGTGTGCCTTCTAATGCTGGCTAGGGGGCATCCTTTGCTTCTTCATGCAAGGCGACAAAATGCTTCCTTTTCAGATATTCTGTTCTCTTCCCCACCTCTTGTTTTTTTTTTTTTTTTGGGACAGTCTCACATGAGGCGAGGCTGTGTGAACTCCTGATCCTCTTCTGTCCACCCTCTAAAGACGGTGGTGTGACCCACCGTGCTGGGTTTTACACAGTACTAGGGATCAAACCCAGGGCTTTGTGTATGCTAGACAAGCGCTCTTAGCAACCGAGCTACATTCCCAGCTACATCCTCTTATTATACGAGAGAAGAAGCAGGAGGAGCAGTGCCCTTAAGATGTCAGGAACAGAGACAGCGGGTCTGGTGGGTCTGCTCATGGCTCACGGTGTCTGCTTCACTGAAAGCAGTTTTTCTGTGTTCTTAGAACACCTGCTTTGCTCTAACAGCCCGGAAGAATCCGGTCAGCTTGCTTTATCACGCTTTCCTCAAGTGATCCACTTTCTTTTTCTTTGACAGAAATGTGGAGGTGCCTCCCTGTTTTCAAGTCTGGCCCTGATTCCCATATGCAAATCCTAGCACAGTCCGTCTGCTCTACAGGCCAACTGCATGGAAATGTGCTCAATAAAAAATTAATATTCAAAAGCAAACACCAAGATATACGGCAGACAAAATCCCAACCCTGGAGCATTAGGTGGCTTTAAAGAGGAACGCACAGGGCTGCAGACAATAGTACACTGTTTGGAGAAGCCAGTCTGCCTTCCAGATGTCTGCAGCCAGACACCACTGTGGATTTTTTAAAAAATGCCTTTAGAACAGACAGCGCTCCATCCAACACACACGGAATCACTCATTAAGTCCAGTCTCTGGCTGTAAGAGTACTGCCAAAATGTCACTCTGTCCCAGACCCAGGTGGTCTGCCTCAAGTTCGCATCAGGTGCCTGACTAGCTCTGGCTCCATGAATGGTTTTATTCAGCCACATAGTTAATGGTTTTGTCTCAGATGCATTGTGGGGCATGAGAGAACTTTCCTAATTGAAGAGAGAGGGAAAGGCAGGGGAGGGAGGGAAGTAGAGAGGGAAGGAGAAAGAGAGAGAGAGAGAGAGAGAGAGAGAGAGAGAGAGAGAGAGAGAGAGAGAGAGAGAGAGAGAGAGACTCTGTTACTATGGAAACTCCCACCAGCTCTGCAGAGTTTTATAATAGAACAAGGCCCCCCTCCCCGATGGTAACACCTTCTTGTTGAAGACCTTGGTCTCTGGTCTTGTCTTCCAGCTGAGACTGCTGTATGAGTGTAACCCTATGGCTTTCGTCATGGAGAAGGCAGGAGGAATCGCCACCACTGGGAAGGAAGCTGTACTAGACATCATTCCCACTGACATCCACCAGAGGGCACCAGTCATCATGGGGTCACCTGAAGATGTACAGGAGTTCCTGCAGATCTACAAGAAGCACGCAGCCAAATGAAGGCTGACCTCGCCCTTGCCCCAAAGCAGAGCCTTTCATCTGGACCTGCGACCTCAAGAGGCACTACCCCATTCTGACTGTGTGTCGTATATTCCTAGACAACAGACCTAGCAGTGTGGGTAGTTTCACGGTTCAGTGCCTTGCAACGCAGCCGCATGCTATAACGCCATTATAGCAGGTGATATGTATTTTGAGCAGGTGAAGGAGAAATAAACACATTATTCCTTTATAATTTTTTGGGCTTTGTGTCAACAGGCAAATCATTTAATCTCCACAACAGCTGCATAGGTATAATGTTGTGTTGGGTTCATTTTATCCATGACAAAATGGAAGATTGAGGGTTAATGAAACCAGCTGAAGGTCTCCAGTCTATGAGTGATGGGTAGGGCTGGGGGATGAACCCAGGCATCCTTGTCACCAAACTGAGTTAACGTCATTTCTTATATGTGCAGTCCTGTTCAGTTCTGGATGATTTTGCCATTCGAGAAATTAGTGAGTGTCTAGCTTCTCCACCTCCTGCAGGTGTCTATAATCAGCCAAGACAAAATGACAGTTTTGATGCTTTTTATGCAAGAGTGGCTTTGTACAACAAGGCTGTCTAATCTTTAGGGAGGGTCTGGTTGTCATAATGGAAATAATTGACCATAAGAACTAGATTTAAGGAAACAGACTGTGTGTCAAGCAGATATTTCCTGAGAGGACCTGTCATAGCTGGTCCTGTGCAGATGGAGTGTAGTGGGAAATATACCTGCTTGGCACACAGTCTATTCTGCGCATGGTTTATCCCTTTCTGGATCAAGATCGTAGGAAGTTATATAAGGTATTAGGAACCCTATACCCTGAGTGAGCTGTGTGTGTATGTGTAAAAATGTGCTTTTTTCACTTGTGAATGCTCCACCAATTCCATATTCTTCCAACAGAAAACTTAGTTCAGTCAGAAGTCTTGGATTTGCTTTTGTTTGCTGACCAAACTGCCCGGTATCTTCTGACTGAGATGTGGCTTTAGTTAATGGAATGCTTTTCAAGAATGTCTATTTGTGTCCCGAGTACATCCAAGTTGGTTTTTCTGTTCGTAGCCCTGAGCCAAGAACAGATCCAGAGCAACAGCACAAACATCGGTTCTCTTCTGATCATTCTTTGATGGAGCCCTGGAGGTTTCAGATGCTGTCTTTGGATAGACGAGGTGCTGGGACTCACTCACAGTCACATGAAAATGAATGAGACTTAGTTTCTACAGAGTGGTCGTGCCCTGAAGTGGGGGATCCTGCTACTTTCAAACACACAGCATCTCCTTTGCAAGAACCCATGTCAGGTCTCTCTGCCTACTTCTGTAGTATTAGCAGAAGCAGGAACTGTCAAGAGATTTCACTTTTCATCCACCGGTTTTGGCTTGTTCTTAGAGTTTTCATAGCTATGCCTCTCACCTTCGAACTCAGATCACACAGAAAACCAGCAGAGGGTGCATCCACAGTGCTTGTGACAGGGAATCCTTCAGATGTGACTGGAAGCAGTTCCTGCTTTGACTTTGTCACCAAAGGTTACAGGGCATAGCACCGGTCATTGGATGAAACAGGTCAGGCCGGGCAGAGATGGAAGGGCCACTTCAGCACCATTCCTTCCCGAAACCCTCAGAGTAAGTGCAGCCCAGTCCTCAGCCTCAGATGCGGGAATCATTTCAAGATGCCTGTAGTTGGTTCAACGGTTCCTTCTCAGAAGACATGCTCACATGCAAATGTCCGTGACCAGCTGATGTGACCTTATTTGGATAAAGGGTCTCTGCAGATGTTATAAAGCTGAAGACTTTTGAGATGAGCTCATCTTAGACCCCATGTGTAGGCCCTAAACAAAGCAGGAGACTCGTAAGATCACACAGGAGAAGGCCACGTGTGTTAGTCAGGTCTCCAAAGAAGCAAAACAGATAGACTGGATGCATGTGCGGGCACAGTGCGCACACACACAGGGATTTACTGGAGGGCTCTACAGGCTGTGGTCCGAGTAGCTCACTAATGACCGCCCCAACAGAAAGGCTAAAGATTGAGTTGTTCTGCCCATGAGAGCCGATGTCTCTGCAGTCCCGATCTGGTGTGGAATCTCTGGGAGGTCCTAGAGACCTGCCAGTTTTCAGTCTATGTTGGAATCCCCAAGAAGGTTGTTCTTACTCCAGCAAAGGAACGGCTCAGCAGGATCGATGGACTTGCCAGTGAGAGCGAGGGCAGCCAAGCGAACAGCAAAAGATTTCCTCCTTACAAGTCCTTTTATGTGGGCTGCCACTAGGAGTTATGGACCAGATATTGGGTGGGTCTTCTGACCTCAAAGGATTCAGATTCAGGGTGGGCCTCCCATCTCAAACGACCCAACGTAGAAACATCTCTCACAGGTGTGCCCAGATGTTTGGAATTTAGTTAATTCCAGATGTAGTCGAGAACTGTGATCCATCTTACCACATGACAGTGGAGACAGAAACCAGAGTGACGTCATAAGTATGGCAGCCAAAGAATGCATCAGAAGCCAGAGGAGGCAAGAAAAGACCCTTCCCATGGCTTTCAGAGAAAACATGGCCTCATTGCCACCTTACTTCTGGGCTTTTGGCTTCCAACATAGCATAGAAAAATTGCTGGATTTTTGGGTGTGTTATGTGTATGTGTGTGTTTATATGTGTGTGCACATTTGTGTATGTGTACATACATGTGGTATGCACACATTTGAAGGT
>JAQHUG010000481.1:32786-71729 GCA_028555095.1 Dicrostonyx torquatus | reverse complement strand
GCTTGGTCCTTATGTTGTGACTGACTGTGTACTTGGGGGATTTTTCTTGTTCTGTTCCCTCTTAGGTCCCCTCAGCACTGGAGATATTTCTCAGATCACCTCCCCCATGAAGCAGGTTGTGGTGTTGATTCTAAGGACACTGAATGGATGGCTCTACTGGTACTGGATCAGTGCCACTTGCTGGCCAAGGGCCCCATAGACAAAAGCACAAGGTTGGTAGATGCTAGCTCCTCCAGATGGTTCTGCGGTAGTAGATCAGGGCCACCTGTTGGTCCAGGATCCTCCAGATGTTTCTGCTGGAACCTCTAGATATTTCTGCTGGTACTAGATCAGGGCCCCCTGTTGGTCCATGATCTTGGAGGCAAAAGCACAGGCTTGGTGGATACAGTTCCTTGGCAAAATAACCCCTGCTTCCCTGCATTCACTACCCTGTCCCCAGAGCCTCAGCCCTGGAGCCTGCTGCTTTGTGACGTCCTAGGACCCCACAGCTGGAAAGGGGAGCTTGGTGCCAAGCTGGAGGGGGAATGGGAGAAAATCTAGTACCCAGGAAAAGCCCTGCGCCCGAATGGCCAGAGAGTTTAGGGGTATAGATCCACCTTAATTTTTGAGACAACATTTTCCACTGAATCTAGAGTGTTAGACTGGCTGGGCAAGGAGCCCCTGGAATACTTACTTCTGCCTTTGTCTCTTGAGTGATGGGATTGAACATACCTGGCTTTTACATGGGTGCTGTGGTTGGAACTCAGGTTCTCATGCATGCCTGCCAACCCCTTTACAAACCCATTTAATGAGTCGTCTCCCCAACTGAACATTTCTCTTTTTTATTGCAGGTCTAGGAAGTGTGTTCCCATCATGCAGTACGTAGTCCCTGTGGGGCAGCCCAGAGCACTCCTCCTTTGCGTGGCTGTCCTCGTCAAAGGTTGCATCTTTCTTAGGATGCCTCTTTTTGTTTCCATGGAGTGCTGAGGTAGAGGAGGTGACCCCGTGCCTCCACAGTGTGCTGGGGAGGGTGGAGGTGGAACCAAGGTGCAGGGAAAAGGCACATGTTAATAATGTGTCCCGTCACATGTCACCAATGTGTCAGTTTTCATGAAATACTTGTGAGGGGCTGCTGTCCTCTACTTCGTCTTCCTGGACATCCAAGAAGCCTCCTTTGTATCTAGGTGAGCACCAGCTAGTCGACAGACCACTCAGAGACCGAGTGGCTTCCCCAAAGGCGCTAAGTACTGCTGGGCTTCTGTGACAAAATTGTGTTGGGATCACATGACAGGATTAAGTAAAGCAGTTTTGCCAACAGGAAAGGTCCTCAGACAACATTCCAGAAACATTTTCCTAGGTCTCTAGATAGATGGCCTTGTCCCATGAGCAAGACTGCCTGTTCCAGGGTTCATTTGTCCTAATCCACTTAGACATGTGAGTGTTTTTCAGGGAACACAATCGTGTCACCAACAACTCTGCCACTAATATGTCAGCAGTCCTGAAATACCTATGAGGGGCAGCTGTCACCCAGCCTCTGGCCTGTCACCACAGTTGCTCTTTTAGTTTCCACTCTGTCATGTGCCCCCAAAACCTTTGGCCTTTGCGAAGGTCAGCAGATGCCATCACAGGCCCTGTAGGCTGCTGGAACTTCTAACATTTAAAGGCAGCTGTGTGTCTAGGCCAGAAGCCGACATCAAGCGTCTCCCTTTATTATTTGACAGGGTTTCTCACTGAACCCAGAGCTTCCTGATTTGATTGGACTGGCTAGCCAACAAGGATCCATTGCTCCTGTTTTCTCCCCAGAGCTGGGATTACAGGTTCACTTCACCATGTCTGTTTTTTAACAAAGGTACTTAGGAATTCAAACTCAGGTCCTCGGCTGGTGTGGCAAGCACTTCACCAGTTTACCCAGTCATCCAGCCATCCCTCCAGCCCCAGAATGGGGCTTTTGAAGGAGCCTTTGTCTACTTGAATGGATGTCACAGCCACAGACTGGCAAACCCATGGTCTTTGAAAAAAGCAAAATAAAAAAGGATACATGTGCAAATTACTCTAAATTTTCTAGGACTTATAGCTAAACACAGTTTAATGAAATAATTATTAAAGGAAGATATAAAATTGTGGGCAATGTACAAGTACTCAGTGTTGCTGATTTGTTTTTTTGACACAGAATCTTGATAGGTTACTCAGACTTGGCATTCTCCTAACTCAGCTCTCTAAGTGGGTGGAGAAAATTGACATTATTTATATGCACGCTTATAGTTCTAGGTACACTAAAAAGTTGTAAGGGCACAGATTTCTAAGACACTGAGCGTGATACCAGGCCTCCGTTCTGACTGGTATCTCAGTTTCTGAGGAAACCGAGGCTTCCAGAGTTTAGCAACACTCCTGAGTTACCCACATAGAGGCAGCCAGCTTGGGGCGCAGAGCTTGGTCAGTCTGCAGTCGGAGGAAATGAGACCATCACATAAACAAAATGCCGTCAGCTCTAAGCACAATTCTTTCTAGGGCACTTTTAAAACGTGTTTCTTTAACATTTTAATTAGATTTTATGTGTACGTGTGTTCTGCTTGTGTGTGTGCACACCACTGACATGCTTGGTGCCCTGGTACGTCTGAATAGGACATTGGAACCCCCGGAACTGGAGTTACAGATGGTTGTGAACCGCCAAAGTAGGCCCTAGAAATCAAACCCAGGTTCTCCGCAAGAGCAGCCAGTGCTGTGAAGCCTGATGTTTCAACCCTGATGTTTCTTTTCAGATAAACAGACTTTTAAAAATAAAAAAATCAACCCTGGACTAGACACTTTGCTAGTAATGTCATGTTTATCTTCCAGTTTTGGGTACCTCCCACAAACATCCCTCTTGTTGTCCATGCTTAGTGGAAATAAACCAGAAAGAACCCTTCCACAGTCCCCCGGGGTTGCTGTTAGTTATTATGTGACCTATGCTCTAGATAAGGTATTGCCAGTCTGCCCTCTGGGAATGCCAATGAGGTTCTGCGGCAGCGATCTTCAGAGAACACTTTTGTGTCCACAGAAGAGGATTTTGTGAGACATTCTTATTAGTTGGTTTTCTCTCCTCTCACCTGTGGCTGAGCGTGGCTTCTTGGGATCTTCAAAGAGAGGAGTTCACATAGAGAATGAGGCAGCCCTTCCCAGCAGGGCTGTTCTATTTACAGCCTGCATACTGGGCTGTGGCAGCTGCCGCCATCGGGGAGGCCAGGGAAGCTTCCTTGAGGGCTTGTCCAGCTATCCGAGTCACGTGGGCTGGGGCCCTTTCCCCTGGGCCCTGGCACAGTCAGCACGGGTGTCTTTTCAGCGAGCAGGCTGCGAGGCTGCTGCCCGGAGAAAGCTAAGATTCCTGTAAGGAGGTTTTGACGTCTCACCTGCCACAATGACGGACAGAAGCCCCTTTGAGACAGACATGCTCACCCTGACCCGCTATGTTATGGAAAAAGGGCGGCAGGCCAAAGGGACTGGGGAGCTCACACAGCTGCTCAACTCCATGCTGACTGCCATCAAAGCCATCTCCTCGGCTGTGCGCAAGGCGGGCCTGGCTAACCTGTGAGTCCGGAGAGCATGCATGCCCAGGCTCAGCTGCCCAGAGCCGCAGGCTCAGGCCCGGGTGTGGGACCCACAGCTGCTGGCAGTAGAAACCCGGCCCTAAGCTAATTTGCCTTTTGTGCCCCATGGATGCTGCATTTAAATCTTTTGTTTTTCCTTATAAGGCAGCCTTTGGCATATTTTGCCTGAAAAGGGAAAACACGTTTAGTGGCAAGCTATGGAGAAAAGTGAATTTTTCCTATGACCACTGATTATAATAACACGGTGGCTTGTTGCCCCCAAGCCTATGTTAACTTCTCATGACTTATATTTGCACGGGCAGATTCTTACTGGGACTTTAAAGTGTCTTTGGTGCCGTTTTCCTGAACAAGTGTTTGGTTGTCATGACTTCTGCCGGTAGGGTGGGAGGTAGAGATCACCAGAACACAGATTTACAGGGCCCTGCCTGTCATAGAAGGAGTCTGTTCTCCTCTTCACGTGGTGTGAGAATCTGGACATGCTGGGCTGGGGCAGGCAGAGTAGAATGTGGCCAAGTTCATGCTGGAGCTGCTGGGGGCCACAGCCAGGGGCTCTGGTTTTAAACCATGATGCAAAGAAACCAGCTTCCTTTGGGCTTCTATTTTGATTGCAGTAATTCTGGTGAAGGCTCTCGTGGAAGCTGAAAGGACCTACCTGCTTTGGGGACGGAATGGGGTGGGGTGGGAAACCCCAAATGAAGAGTCAACAGATTCCACCCGTTTGAATATTTATTCTTAACAGTGCAGTACCTTTAATCCCCAAACTGTGATAGCGTTAATATCATAAATGCAATCATTAAACAATTAACAAGCTCAGTATATGAGTGTTAAGGATTGGTCGTGGGAACCACGTTCAAAATGCTTGCCTCCTTCTCCTACCTTAACTGTATTGTTACCTCATTCGGCAGAACGGCCAAACTTAAATTTAAGAATGCGCTTCCAGAATGTGAGTTGCCTACACACACATGACGCTCTCCCTCAGTGATATTAGATAGCGTCTCTGCCTCTCCTGTTTCCCAGCTCTGCTATAATTAGGGTGGCTGCCTGTGACCCATCAGGACTTCCACCCACACTTTTACCGCTCCTCTGGGCAGATCTCTCAATACCACAGCTGCTGCCTTGGTGGGGCTCTTATCTACCTGCTGCAACTGCTTCTCCGCGGTTTAGTGTCTGAACAAGGGGTCTTAGGGACTAGATAGTTAAGCGCTTTATTTAACTTGGCTTTCCTTACCTTGTGGCTGTGGACAATGGTTTTTTTCTTCCTGAGACCTCCATGTTTGTGAACTGGGGAGGTACTTATCGTTCTGACTTGCAGGGTTGTTGTAAGGGTTAGTAAGCTATTGTAATGACAGTTCTCACAGCGCCAGGCCTGTGGTAAACACTCAAGAAATGCCCCCACTTAGCTACCATGGTTCCAAGCCCAGGCTGCAAGAAATTTGAAGTCTGGCCTATGTGGTGATTGACCACTAGGTGGCAGGCACCACCCTAAAAATGGTTTTAGTCTGGGCCCTAGGCCCCTGGACCTGCTCCTCATAGAATATAAAACCTACCCCCTCACAGATAGTGCCACAGCTAGGGAGACAGGAACTGCAGATGTCCTGGCATTGTCCCATGTGGGTGTGTCCAGGCGTTTGGCACTGTGACAGCACACTGTGGTTTACAGATGGCTGCGCTCATAGCTATCCTGGGATGCACATGGCCTATGGGCGGCAGGCTGGACATTTGCCCAGCCCTTTCTTTTCCAGCAGCAGCTGCCCCAGGGCTCATTATTACACACGAGGCTGTGATCCTGATGGAAACTAACCCGATTTTACCGTACCTGTTGTCATTGGCTTGCATACTTCTGTCTTAAACCAAGGGGTAACAGCCTTTGAGGTCATGCTACCAGGGTTATTTCCAAGGCTCATCTTACCCTACATCAAATTCTGGATGGGGGTGAAGTGGAAGGGGGGCTGTAAGTCAGGAAGGAGAGGGAAGGCATCTGCTGTAGGTGATTACGGTCCTCAGTGGTTCTCAGCTCGAGCCACCTGTTTACAGCACCTGAGGGGTTCTTCTCAAACAAGTGAAATCAAAGTACACAGGAGAGGGTAAGAGGCTTTTCTGCTTCCCTTTCTCCATAGTGCAGTAGTGTGTATTGTGCACAGACTATGGACATCCAGAGCAAGACATGGCTCTTACAAGTAGATGGTACGGAAGGAAGTCCTCCACCATGAGGGCACCCCAGAGGTGTGCCCGGTGCATAGATGGGACACGGAGGGCTCTTAAGGTGCTTAGGAAGGGTAGCAGCAAACATCACATTTTGGGGATGGCAGGAGCAGAGGTCAGGAGAGGAACAGCTACCTGGGGTGGAGCGGGGCAGACGAAGCAGGGTGTCTGTGCTGGTGGAATTGGAGCAGCCCAGGCAGGATTTGACGGCCTCACTGCTGGAGTGGGAGGTGGGAGTGGGAGTGGGAGGAACACCGAGGCTGTTCTAACATGCCCAACATCCGTGTAAGGACCTGCCTCTGAGTGTGGGCTCATTAGCTCCCCGCTGTGGTAAAGGCCATGATCAAAAGTCACTTGGAGGAGGAAGGAGTTTGTGTTACCTTCCAGCATGGAGGGAAGCCGGAGCAGGAACTCAAAGCAGGACCTTTATGGCAGGAATGGAAGCAGAGGCCATAGAGGAAAGCCGTTTACTGGCTTGCTCTTTGTGCCTTACTCAGCCACTTTTTTAAAAAATAGAACCAAGAAGCTCCTGTTCAGGGTGACAGCACACACTCAGTGGGCTTGGCCCACATCAGTCAGGAATAAAGAAAATGCCTAGTGCACATTCACACAGGCCGATCGCGTTCAGGGTGACAGCACACGCACAGTGCGCTTGCCCACATCAGTCAGGAATAAAGAAAATGCCTAGTGCACATTCACACAGGCCGATCGCGTTGACTCTCAATCGAGGCTCCCTCTTCCTAGGTGAATCTGGTGTGTTTCAAATGGACAACAAAATTAAAGTAGCACAGAGGGAGGGAGGTGAGACCGAGGCTTTTGGGGACACCCTGAACGGTGGAGGCATGAGAGGAGATGGCTGTAGATTACTGTTCTGAGGCACAAGACTCTGGAGATGTTTAAGGCTGAAGCTTGATGCTCCAGCATAGAAAAGCTATGACATCTTTAGTTATCACAATGGGTCTGATTTTAGGGGCTCTCTCATCCTCTTTAGCGCCAAGAGGGGCTTGCATTTTTGTGAGGCTGAATTCTGTCAGTCTCCCTAGGAGTCCAAGGAAATACGACAATACCCCCAAGGTGTAAAGGAAGTCATGTTGAGTGCCAGTTCTTTGAGTCATAGCACACTCCCTATATACTTATAATTCGGAGATGGCAGAGGCAGGGAAGGAGAGTAGGTGTGCCATTGATTTGGACCCTGGGAACTCTTTACTGGAGTTAAGACTCCTTCAATGACTTAATTGCACACTGTCTTCTCAGGTACGGAATTGCAGGGAGCGTGAACGTGACTGGAGATGAAGTGAAGAAACTGGACGTGTTATCCAATTCCCTGGTCATCAACATGCTCCAGTCCTCCTACAGCACCTGCGTTCTAGTCTCCGAAGAGAATAAAGAGGCTGTCATTACAGCCAAGGAGAAGAGGGTGCGTCCCCGGTGGACTGCAGTACCCCGCATCGTCAGTAGATGGTGCTACTGGGCGGAGAGTGCGGTTATCATAGTCTTTTCCTGGGATTTTCATCTATTTGGAGAAATTTGTTTTCTGGAAACAGGGTTTCTCAATTCTCTAGTTGGAAATCTTATATGCTTTCAAATCCTTTGGGGTACCTGTCATCTGTGCATCATTAAACAGGCCTTGGCATCTTTGTCTTCTTTTGGGGAAGAGCTGTACTCTCTGATTCCGTCCCTCACTATTTCTTAGCTACACATGTCCTCAAGAGGACTGGGATTCGTTGGAGGAGGTAGACCAATCCAGGGGACAATTCATGATGATCTTATGCTCTTGGCAGAGGTAGCTGGTGCAGGGAGATGGCTTACATTCACCAAATCCACGAAATGTTAAAGAGTGAAGTTTCTAGTGGCCAAAAATGCAGCCAACACTCAATCACAGTATCATTCTGGTTAGTTTTTGTCAACCTGACCCCAACTAGAGTCACCTGGGAAGAGGGAACCACAGCTGAGGAACTACCGCCATCAAATTGGCTCATGGGCAAGCCTGTGGACATTTTCTTAATTTAATGTTGATGTGTGAGGGCCGGCCTATGGTGGGCTGTGCCCTCTCTGGGAAGGCGGTCCCGGGGTCCTGAGAAAGCAGGCTGAGCCTGCCCTGAGGACTGCAAGTCAGCAAGCAGCATTCCTCTATGTTTCCGCCTTAGATCCTGCGTTGGGATCCTGCCTGGGCTTCCTTTGATAATGAATTTTGACCTTGGAGGTGTAAGTTAAACACTTTCTGCCCAAGACTGGTTTGGGCCAAAGTGTTTTATGACAACAAAAGAGAAACAAACCCTTCTGTGTTCTGTGCTGACCTATTGGTCCTTGTCACACACACTGGGACCCGGGCCAGGGTGGGTGTGGTGGTAGTTTCTTTGTAACTGGAAGAAGAGCTGAGAAGATAAAATCAAACGTATTAAGCCCTTTACCCGTTTGACATAACCCACATCCCATCTGCTATCTTCAGCTTTGAATTTCAGCTGGTGTGGTTCTCAGCCCTCTCTCTCCACCTCTATCTCTCCTGCATGTGAGATTTTGATTGTATCCTAACCTACTTTCTATGCCAGGAACAGTTGAAGATCTGCCTGCCTGGCATTCCTCTGCCTAGTTCTTCGTGTGCCTGCTTTCCCAACTAGGTCTGCCATTCCCGGCCAGGTCTATCCTCAGATGTTAGCTTTGCCTGCCTTCTACCCACTCACCTGCTTAAGTCATCCACACGGCACTGGCCGCACCTTCTGTCGCCCGTGTACCGTGCTTTGGAGCTTGAACATCTGTTCCCCCACCCGAGCCCCGCAGCACACGGTCCCTAGTGCAGTTCCCAGCACACCACACACGCCTGCAGAGATATGCCCATAAGTAATGGCTTTTGGGATGGAAGAAATGGTGGGTTCATGGGTAAAAATTCCTTGTTAGTGTAGATATCAGTCACATGCTATTGTGGTGATGAGCGGGTGTGCTGACTGGGTGCTTTTCTCTGTGATTTAGGGGAAATATGTGGTCTGCTTTGATCCCCTGGATGGATCTTCAAACATTGACTGCCTGGCCTCCATTGGAACCATATTTGCAATCTACAGAAAGGTGAGTAGAGAAGCTGACATCTTTCCAGATAGTTCCGAGACTGACAGCTGAGCCTGAAGGCCTGTCTCTTCCTCCACTCACTAGACACAACACTACAGACAACCCCAGAAACATAGCAAACCCCTGCCAGGGTTCTCCACTCTCCAGCTACCTTCTCCTAGCATCTCCCGGGAGGGCAAAATGGCAGGACTCCCGTGGGACCTTGTTTTGATTGTCTGCATGGAACACGCATGCTAGCACCACACAGACTGAACATCTTTGTTGTAATTAGGGGAGAGGTGTGCAGGTTGTATTCCCCAGCCGCCGCTGGTCGCCTGTACCCGAAATAACCACATGACAAACTGGATTTATTTAAATACTGCCTTGCCCGTTATCTCTAGCCTTTTCCCGGCTAGCCCTCACCTCATAAACTAACCCAATATAAAAGTCTGTATGTCACCACGAGGTGGGTGACTTATTGGACGGAACTTCCTTCTGCTACGGGGGCCTCATGACGACTGGCTCACTTCCTTTCTTCTCCTCCCAGAACTTCCATTCTGTCTACTCCGCCCATCTAAGGACTGACCTATCTATAAGCCAGGCAGTTCTTTATTCAACCAATAAGAGTAATACAAAATACAGGAGAACACTCCCACATCACATCTTTTATCCAAAGGGCAGGGGAACCAGAAGTATTGGGGTTTCAGATTTTAGAGTATTTGTAAATACATAATGAGTTGTTTTAGGGATGAACACAAAATTCATTTTGTTCCTTATGCTCCTTGTACCCATCGCCTGCGTCTGACTTTACACTATATATGCTTCTGTGCACCTGCAATTTGACTCTGGCCTACAGCACCAGAACAGGTTTAGAATTTGCCTTGCATGGTCTCTGCTGGCACTTAAAAAGTCCCAGATTTTAGAGGATCTTATTTATTTATTTTTCTCTCTTTTTTAATCTCATACGCATTGATGTTTTGCCTGAATGTATGTCTGTGTGAGGGTGTCAGGTTCCTTGGAACTGGAGTTGCAGACGTTTGTGAGCTACCATGTTGGTGCTGGGAATTGAACCTCGGTTCTCTGGAAGAACAGTTAGTGCTCTTAACTGATGAACCAGCTCTCCAGTCCCATATTTATTTATTTGTAAACAGTATTGGTAGGTAGTTCTAGCTGGCTTTGAACTTGCAATATTCCTGCCTCATGTCCCCGAATGCTGGGATTTAGACATGAGCTACCATGAGCAAGCACGTAGGGACCCTCAGCTTGCATTGGTTTTCTGTTACTGCTGTGGTAGTTTATCATCTTCTTGGAGGCTTTAATACACCTCCTGACTATCTGTTACTAAACCAGACAAGGCTTGGCAGTGTTATCTGCTTAGGACCCATAAACTAGACAGCCTGATCTCTATTATCCGGAAGCTGTGGTGAGGAGCGGAGAGAATTTGCTCCTGGGTGAGCTTAGGTGGTGGGTTCAGGTTGATGGTGGGATTCACTTCCATTTTGTAGTAGGTTGGAGGTATTGATCTCTTCGCCAGGGGTCCTTTTCAGCTTCCAGAAGCTGCTTGTGTGTTTTGGTGTGTGACTTCTTCAGTTTCAGAGTTCACAAGGACTCCAAGGCTCTCTCTCAGAATCTCTACACTAGCCTCCCACCCCTTACCGTTGACACACTCTCCCTGACACTAGCCCTTGGAAGCCAAATGAGTTCAACTTTTCATTTGATGAGACTGGACTAATATTATCAGGACTACCCAGGGTCACCTTCCTATTTTAAATCTATAACCATGATGCTGTGGTTTGAAAGAAAATGTCCCCAAAGGAAATGGCACTATTGAGAGGTATGACTTTGTTGGAGTAGGTATGGCCTTGTCAGAGGAAGTGTGTCACTGTGGAGGTGGGCTTGGAGGTCTCATATATGCTCAAGCCACACCCAGTGTCTTAGACCACTTCGTGGTGTAGAGTTCTCAGTTACCTTGCCAGCACCATGTCTGCCTGAACACTGCTATGTCCCACCATGACGATAATGGACTGAATCTCTGAACCACAAGCCACTAAATTAAATGTTTTCTTTAAAAGAGTTGCCATGGTTGTGGTGTCTCTTTACAACAATAGAGACCCTAACTATGACACCTGATCATACAGGCAAAATCTGTTTTGGTCTGTAATGCAACATACAGAGCCGGGGAGTTAAGGTAGTCTCGGGGCCATTCTGTTTACCTTAGAAGCTTAACAACAGAGGGGATCTTAAGGGTTGGCCTATGACCAGTCAGCATGACCATGATTCCACACTAGGCCCCACAATCCAGACACCAGTCATCTGTACTCCTGTAACAGAATCCCCACATGTGCCTTGCTGGTGTTCCCTCTAGCCTGCAAACTCCTGAAGAACAGTGTAATAATAGGATAATGTTTCAAGGTTAAGGGACCCTGAGATGAAGAAATGATGGGGCTTTGCTTCTAGGACAAACAGTTTGAAGAGAGACACCCAGGTGGATCTTTAGGTGGCCTTCCATATTGTTTTCTTGGACATCACTCTTCTCTGTACCACACTTCTGGTACTATTGCTGTGATAAAACACTGTCCAAAAGCAGCTTGGGAGGAAAGGGTCCATTCCGTCTTACACTTTACAGTCTGTCACCAAGGCAAGTTATGATAGAAACCTGTGTTATCATTCATGACGCGGGTGATGCACGGGTCTCTTGGTGTGTGGGAGACAGACAGGTACACTATGCAGAGAGCTTGGGTATAGAGTTTATTTAGTGGGTATTGGGAATGGCATAAGTGTAAGTGGTTATAGGGTGGGGAGAAGGGGAGAGAGAGAAAGAGAAGAAGGGGGAAGGGGATAAGGGGAGGGAAGAGAGGCAGAAGCTGCCTCTTCAGAAGAAGGGGGGAGGATTGTGGGGGGAAGGATTGAAGTGGGCGGGGCTTGTCTCTTAAAGGGACAGGGTACCCAGGTGATAGGCCAGGCCAGCAGGTTATAACAACCTGGAGATAGAAAATGAAGCCCACTCCTCTGGCTTGCCTTATTATAGTCCTTATAAAACTCAAGCTCACCTGCTGGGAATGGTGCCACTCACAGCTGGCTGGGTCCTCCTCCATCAGTTAGCAGTCAAGAGAACTAGACATTGCCCACCTGTCAATCTGATGGAGCTAGTTCTTTAACTGAATTCCTGTCTTCCCAGATGTGTTGACTTGACAACCACCATATCTGGGCTGGCCTTTGCCTCAGTACCAGGAAGTGGGTACAGATAACATTGTAACCTTTGGACTGAGAGACAGTGGAAGGACAGAGAAGGAGAGTTAACTCAGCTTAACTCACGGAGTCAGTAATGACAGGATGTTATTTTACATGGTTCCCCAACTTCATCATTGCAGCCATTAACATCTGGAGACCAACTGTGTTGGAACCAAAGGAGTATTGTTATTCATGACATATAGCTATTATGCTCGAATTTAGATGGACTCAGACACAGAAATTTTGCCTTAAATTTTAAATAAAGTACAGGCTTGATGGCCAGTCCAAATAACTATGGGTCTCCTCAAGCGATATTTCAAAAGAAAAGTATACTTGAAACACAGCAGCAAAGGTGTGGTAGGGTGTTGAAGAAGATATGTTTGATTATACCATTGGGTATATGGAACACTAAATCATAAAATTAGAATGTTAGGGCTGGTTCTGGGTCTGGGGCCACAGTCAGTAGGAGAAAGTGTATTAGTTTATAAATACATATAAATACCAGGTGTGGTGGAATGTGCTTAAAATTCTAGTGCTGTGGAGACGGGCAGGTCCCTAGGGCTTGTTGGCTATCAGTGTAGCATAATTGGTGAGCTCCAGACCAGAGGGAGACCTTGTCTCAAAGGAGGTGGACAGTGTTCAGAATAAGCCTGAGGTTGTCCTCTGGTCTCTATGTGTCTGCACATGCACACACCCCCTTTCCACCCATGTACACGCATACATGTGAAAAACATGCCGAGGAGGAAATACTCATGGCTTCTAAGTTCCTATCAACCGAAATATTTCAGCACCACATGCTACAGGATGTTGTGTGAACTTTTTAATGACTGACTTCGATTACAAAATTCATTTGTAACGTGGAGAAAATAATGCTGTCTACCTTGCAGGGCTGCTGAGTAAAGATCATTGTAATGGGTAAGAACATGGCTTGTGGTGGTGACAAAGGGAATGGCTTGAGCATCTTCTAGTGCTCTTGACAGGATGCAACCTTCAGAGAGACCCAAGAAAAGCATTTGCTTTGGCTCAGTCTGAGTTGTTCGTGAGCCAGCCACTCACTTCCTCTGGATGCATTTGCTGCAGCTGACCATTGTCCCCGAGTCAGTCCTGTTTTGTCCGCTGTGCAGCATGCCAACCACTGAAGTGAAGACTTTTTCAAAATATATAGTTTAACATAGGAAGGTGAAAAAGACAAGATTTCCTGAGTAACTTCAGAGAGTGGGGGTCACGGGAGAGGGTAGAAGGGGAGAGGGGAGGAAGAGATGTGAGTGGAGAAAAATGCACATCTCAATGAAAATAATAAAAAAGAAAAAACATATAGCTTAAACGTGAGGTAGCTGCATTATCTTTTCATTGTGGTGACCAAATCCATGGTTGCTTGGTCCCATGACCTTGGACAGACATCATGGTAATGGGAGTATGTGCTGAAAGAGATTCTTCATCTAATGGAGGGCAGGAACCAGAGAGAGACACAGAGAGGGGCAAGAGAGAACCATAAAGAACATAACCCCAGTGGCCTCCTTCCTCTGTGTGTCTCTTCTGATAATGTTTCTAACAAAAATGTGAATTGCAAAAGCACTACTGAAGACGTGGTGGGACTTTAGGTACAGCATTGTCAAGTTTCCATGTCTCCAAATAGTTCCATTGACTGAGGTCCACATTTTTACTTAACATGTGAAACTTTGGGGTTAAGGATGCTCCTACCCAAATGGTAATAGCAGCCAAGTATATGAAGATGGGAGAACAAATCCCAGTTTTCCTTACTAGTTGAGCTATGTGAAAGCAACTGCACTCAGGTGAAGGGGGTAAGGGCTACAAGGTTTTTGAAGTTTTACCACTTTTAGTATGGTTCCCTTTCATGGTTTCAGGAGCTCTGAGGTGCAGGCCATGGTGAAGGGTTTCTTCTTATTTTCCACAGACCACAGAGGATGAGCCTTCTGAGAAGGATGCCCTGCAGCCTGGCCGCAATATTGTGGCTGCCGGTTATGCGCTCTATGGCAGTGCAACCCTGGTGGCTCTTTCCACAGGGCAAGGAGTGGATCTCTTCATGCTGGACCCGGTAGGTACTGAATGCAGTGGCATTTGTTCTTGGGGACTCCATGTGCTTCTGTGTTTGAATTCTTATTTCTTGGAATGATTTTTTTTTATCATTTTAAGCACTTGATTTTGAAGTTAGAGAAATATTTCATGAAAAACATGGAGGACTTCATGTAATGTTTTGTATAAATAAATTTATTTTAACTGATACATTAAAAGCACAAAATTGTTGACATCCAGTGGGTCCCATGTAAGGTCCCCAATGTTTAGATAATGTTAACATAGTTCTTCAAACATTTATTTCTTTTTGGTGAGGACACTCAGCCTCCTTTTGCTTCTGGAGAAGAGTTTCTTTCCACAAATGCTTTCAGTCTATGTGACTTACAGACTACCATGATGTAACAATCCCCAACCAATGTCCAGATCCTTAGAACAGTGCTGTTCCTGACTCTCTGTGGGATGATGGGCTCTGTTTCCTGACTGCCCAGCCCACTGCCTCTCACTTATGTGATGACCAAACACTTGAAGTATGCCAGTGTGAATGAAAACAGGGAGTTTTACATTATTTAAAATATTAATTAAAATAGACCCACCTGGCTAGAAGTTTTTTCCCCTGTGGGCAGCAAGGGCATGGAGGATTTCCCCCAGTGTACAAGGATTTCAACTCTACAGTATGGAGAGTGATGGATGGTTATTCTTCACACTGTTCATAATGATGGAATATCCCACAGTAGGAAAGGAAGAGGCATGGTCTTCAGACAGATGAAAATTGTGACAGCATAGTCCTGGCCAAAGGAAGAAAAAATCTGGGTAAAGGCTGAATTTCGAAAAGGAAGGTAAAGCTTTTGTAGAGTATGAAGATTAAAACAGAGAAAATAAATCAAAACTATTTCCAAATATAGAATTCCTCCTTTAAATGCTGGAAACTTCATCTATCAGTTGCAAGGTGCTTTGTTGAAGATGCAAAGCTCTCACAAAAATCCAAAATTGTGGCCAAAGACTGCTTCAGAGATTCCAGTATTTACTTTAGTGAGAAAGCCAACATTTCACTTTAATTCAGGTTTGGAAATATTTGTGGAACAACTTGAATCCAAAGTGATGAAGGAACTCACAAATGAAAATCCCAATCAATCAACAGGACAGGCTGCATGGTATGGATACCCATCCATCTCAGGGGTAGAAGCGCATCACTGCTGACCCTGCAGACCACGCCCCCTCCTGCATCAGTTTGCTAACGTCCTGGCTTCTCCTTATTTTCAAAGAAGAAGGAAAATCCTGAGAAATTCTGTGGTCCATAAACATGCCTTTTGGGCAAAACCCTGTTGAAAACTTCTAAAATTCTAGCCAACAGTTAGGCAGCACCAGCTAAGTGGTGGCGAGGCCCCAGTTCTAAGCAGTTTCCACCCACGCATGTCAAAGCAGCCCTAAGAGGGACTCTCCATCATTCCTGCCTGTCCCAGTTTTGTGATGAGGCAGTGCTGGGATTAAAGGCATGCACCACCACCACCTGGCTCAAGGACATCTTTCTTTTGAGATGGGCTCTCACTATATAATCCACCTTGCCCTCAAAGTCATGGTCCTCCTGTTTCAGCCTTCTGAGTGCTAGTAGTGGTGTTAGCTAGTTTAGCTAACACCAACACACCTGGCAGAAACGCACTTTTTACGATAAAGTTAGTGTTCCCTTAAGGAGTGAAGCTAGGGACTGAATAGACGTTCAGTGGTAGGGTACTTGCTGAACAAGCATGAGGACCTGAGTTCAGATCCCCAGCACCCCTGTAAAAAGTGGACACAGGGCAGGTGCTGTGGAATAATCTTTCTGTATACTGTGGAGATGTTTCCCTCATTGGTTTAATAGAGAGCTGAATGGCAAATGGCTAAACAGGAGGAGGTATAGGCCAGAGAGCCAGAGAGGTGTCAGGGTCCGGTGCCAGTCTGGACCATAAATTATTTCTCCAGACCAGTGGGGAGGCGTGGAAATAAAGATACAACTCACGTGGCTTTATTGGGAGATTCTCAGTGATTCCTCATGAAATCCTGAGTTCACATCCTGAAAAGTACACCCATGTTTATTCTCCAAACAGCTTTTATATGAAAACATAAGCTAAGGGGGAAATTCATTAGCATTCTGATTCCTGAGTTGTAACATGAGGGCTGGCTCGTTGGGGTTACTATCCTACCCAGTACCCCACAGCCAGCAAGCCCCAAAGAAAATCACACAGAGAGTCTACATTAGGTTATTAACTGATTGGCCCATTATCTCAGGCTTCTTACTAGCTCTCATAAGTTATATTAACCCATTGTCAGCCACATAGCCAGTACCTTCTCTCAGCTGGGCTGCTACATGTTGCCTTGTTGGAGATCTGCGCAGAAATGCCAGGGAAGCTTCCTGCTTCCCAATTTCTCCTGTTCTCCTTCTACTTCCTGTCTGGTTTTCCCACCTATACTTCCTGCCTGGCCAATCAGCGTTTATTTAAGACATGATTGACAGAATTGTCCCGCACCATTGAGTGACCGGGAGAATGACTCTGGTCATGTCCACACCTTTCTGTGCCCATTTTGTCAAGGTTCCCTATCTTCCTGCTCTGTATGCCAGCTCTGTCACATAGGCTGAATTAACATCTCTATCCCAGGCATCCTCCAAATCACAAAGGAGCTGAGCAACATTAGCATATCCTGACCCTTTGTTTAGGATGGTGACATTCTGTCTGGAAGGCCAGGTGACCACCTTCTGTGTGGTCATGTGCAAACTGGCCTGAAAGTCTGGCCACTATACAATGTATAATATTGCCCACAGAGAGAAAGAGAGAGAGAGAGAGAACTCTGGGAAGAAGGGCAGTCACCAGCCAGATAGAGAAGGAGCAAGACATGCAAGAGGAGAGGTAAAAGCCCCAAGTCTTGTTTCAACATGTTGACTAAGGGTTTAAATTAAGTTGTAAGAGCTAGTTAGTAACATGTCTAAGCTGTCTGCTGAGCTTCTATAATTAGTAAGTCTCTGTGTGGTTATTTGGGAGCTGGCTGGTGAGACAGAACCTTCTTCCTACAGGCAGGCATCTGTGATTCACCTCTACTGGGGATGTGAAGTGGAGACAGAAGACTCTCTGGAAACTCATGAACCAATTAACCTCACAGACACAGCACTGAGCAAGAGAGACCACACTTCAGACAATGTTGTAGGCAAGGACTGACACCTGAGGTAGTCCTCTTACCTTCACATGTTCTGTAGTACACCTGTGTCCTCACCCACACACAATTGTGTACACACATGAACACACAATACACACCAACACAGAGATGTGCACATATATGAACACAGCTAAACACAGGTTCACACACATACACATATACATGCATACATGCCCTCCCCCACAGACACACATGCACAGGAGTGCTCACACAGGTATGAAAATATGAATAGGCATGTAGACACACATGAACACACATATGTGTACACACAAACACATAGACATGAATATACAAGTATGCATAAACGTGAACACACCTCACATATACATGAACACACACACAAATAAAGGAACTGAACTAAACATCAGGCTGTCATGAAGCAAAGACACAAATAGTGACTGAGTGATGGCCAGGAGCTACAGGCTACGAATGAGGAAGACATGTTACTTAGAATAAAAAGAAGTTGGGTTTCTTTGACAAGGAGGAAGATTTGTGGAAAGGAGCTGGATGGGCTTATTAAGACACCTGTTTGGTGATCTAAGGGGGATTTGAGGAGGAAGAGGTCTGTTCTGGATGAGGTGTCGTCTAGATGTGGTTAAAACTCAGGACCGGGTGTCTTCATCTAGTGTCTTGTAGACAGCAATGTTGAGGAACACACAGACTCTCAGGGAAGGAAGCAGGCTTTGCTGTGCTGTGTAGCAAGAGGAAGGGGCAGATATCTCTGTAGTTGCTGAGTTTCCTAGTCTCTGTCTTATTTCAGACATGGCCAGCATAGTTTTGTCTGTGTATTTGGGGAGCGAGGCTGATGGATATTCCTTGGGCAGCTTCTAGCCCGGCTCCCAGCCATGAACTCTCACCTCAGTTCTCACATTCTTCAAGCCACCACCAGCATCAGCACAGGTGTGGTCTCCAGGCTCTGTAGACAGAGATGTTTAAGATAACACCAGCTGTATCAGTCCAGAGGGAGGAGACAACCAGGACCAGATGGGGAGTTGACTGAGGGATACTCTGCAGGGACTGCAGGGGCCATGACCATACTTTTATTAACAATTATGAGAATTCTTTTAATTTTTTCCACTTTTCTCCTTTTGAGGAGTGAATCCAGTAATAGATTCAAGGCATTTCTTTTTTTTCCCTGGTAGATGATATCAGGAAATCAGTAAATAGTAATGGGTTTCAAGACAGACTCATTAACCTAGAATAATTGAACCACAAACTGATGGTAAAACTGTTTTTAGCTTCACTCTTTTTAGCTTCTTTCTCTCATTGGTGCCCTGAGGATATTAAAATGGGGAAGAGAACCTGGGGATTAATTCAGATAGGTTGCTTAGATGTTGACAAAAAAATCCACATAAAGGAAAAATTATCATGGCCTCTTTCCTTTGATCTGTTTTATTTCTTATTCCATTGTTGCTTGGGCATATAATTTTATTCTTCCTATCACTTAAGAAAACACCACCTGGCAGATTCCAGATGGCCCCAGTGAAGCCCACGTTTCTCCCAGCAGGCTGTTATCTTCTAACACCTCCCGACTGTTGTGTGGTAAGATACTAGCTTCCTTTCCCTGGCCTGGCTCACCTTTCTGAAGTCTCTTATCGTTCCAGGCTCTTGGTGAATTTGTGCTGGTGGAAAAAGACATCAGGATTAAGAAGAAAGGGAAAATTTTTAGCCTTAATGAGGGTTATGCCAAGTATTTTGATGCTGCCACCACTGAGTACGTGCAGAAGAAGAAATTCCCTGAGGTGAGTGGAAAGAACCTGGGACAACAGGGAGCAGGTGGTCTCAATGGCGTGCTGTGTGATGACACCATTGTCTCTTTAAAGGGGTTGATGTCACTGTTTACAGCTCTGGCCTATGTGAGTTTGATGGATTTTGCTCTTCTTAATAAATAATCAGTCTTCTTTTTACCTGAAAATTACATATTAAAAATTATACTCCCCAATTCAGTCCCTCTGGGAATTCGTCAAGAGGTCACATTTTTAAAATTCATAACTTCAGTCAGAACTACTTTCAGGCCATCTGTTTGCCAAGTTGTAATCTCTAGATCTGAATACCCAGTCATCTCTGCTTTAAGATAAAATATGATCACATCTGGGAGTCTGAGACACCAGAAAAATCGATTACTTATATTGTTCTATTTTCAAATAAAACTCAGGAGTCAGATTTGAGATAAAGACTTGATAGGTCCAAAGAACAAAGGAGTTGACCCTGCCTTTCCACACTTCCAGATTGAAAAGGCCTGCTAATCTTTCTAAGCCCCTCCTTATTCCTTCCTGTGTCTTTCTATCCTAAGCTGGGTCTGCCAAAAACTCTATAATTAATTCTGGCCAGCTGAATATTGACTCCACCCTCTGATTCAAGGCTTAGCTTTATTGGCAGCTTTGGGGAGTGTCAGAATGCAATCAAAATATCCTATAACATTTCCCCCTTTTTGTCTAAATGAAAAGGAAGGTTTTAATTCTAATAGAGTAAAACTGTATACAATGAGAACAACTCTCAGTTATTGTCAAAATGAAAAGGAAAGGTTTTAACTTTAACAAAGTAAAAATATATACATTAAGGATAATTATCAGATAAGAAATACATTCATAATGTCCAGTCCATTTGTATTAGGCAAATTCAGAGAAACCACACTATTATCTATCTTCTGTTGATGAATTCAAAGTTTCATATCTAAACTACTATTACAACTTTTATTACCATACTTTTTTAGACCTTAAAGCATTTTCTTAAATAACAGTCTTTTATGCTTCTTAACCTTATATAATTTACACTTCCTTTGTGAAATTTTTAACAAGCAAAACTGTAACTATAACTGTCTAGCCTTAATCCCACCAATAACTTAAGATGGGTATAATATTACCAGAGTAAACAGGAAGTGCAGAGCAAACAACTTTGAAACCTACAGGAACAACAGAGACAGCTGGCTGCCTGGACAGTCACCCCAGGTTCCTCTGCAACACTGGGGCATCCATCTTTGGCCTACAGCCCTAGAATATCTGACAGACTTGCTGTGAAGCAGGAATGGTGAAACACTGTCCTGTCTTGTCTTGGCAGAGTTCCCCCAGTCACCTTCTTTTGTGTTCTGCTTGCCCAATTTGTACAGCATACTGTCAGCAGTTGAGGCAAAAACAGTTTAGTTCTTGTCCCAGTGACTAGTTTTGCCACAAAGAAAGCAAGCTCCATACAAAGATTTTTTGATGCCAATCATTTTTTTTTGAAGTAAATTGGTGCTGCCAGGAGGAGATGTGTCTCACTGTCATGAAAATCCTTATATTATTAAAACATCTTAAATGGCATATTCTGTAGGTTTAGGAAGTATTTGAAGACCATCTGTTTATCTAAAATATATCTCTGTTTGACTGTCCTTTTGAAGATTTCACAAGTTGCTATTAAAAATGGTCACGGTTCATTGCAGAAAACTTGACATTTTAAATTGTGGAGATATTTTGTTTGTGATCTAACAAGTAAAGCTTACCTGAAGATCAGAGTGCAGAGCTCACCACAAGTTAGCCACAGAGGCCAAGCAGTGGTGGCACACACCTTTGATACCAGCACTCAGGAGGCAGGGACAGATGGATCTCTGTGAGTTCAAGGCCACCCTAGGCTACATAAGATTGAGCTAGTAGCCGGGCGGTGGTGGCGCACGCCTTTAATCCCAGCACTCGGGAGGCAGAGGCAGGCGGATCTCTGTGAGTTCGAGACCAGCCTGGTCTACAGAGATAGTTCCAGTGCAGGCTCCAAAGCCACAGAGAAACCCTGTCTTGAGAAACAAAAACAAAAACAAAAAAAGATTGAGCTAGTCTAAAAGAAAAACAGAGTTAGGTGGTGGTGGTTAACACCTTTGATCCCAATGCTTGGCAGACACATGTCTTTCATCCCAGCACTAGGGAGGTGGAGACAGGAAGGGATATGACTGGGTACAGAGAGGAATATAAACTGGGAGGAGACAGGAGCTCACTGCATTCAGTCTGAGGATTCACGGAGACAGGATCTTGCCCCCTTCTGTCTGAGCATTGGGTAACGGTAAAAAGTTTCTCTAGTGACTGGTTCCTTTACTTCTCTGATCTTTCAGGATTTACTCTGATATATGACTCTGGGTTTTTATTATTAAGACCAAATTTGTGCTATATTAAATGCTATATGCAGCAGATCTTGGAAAGGTTAAAGAACTACAATCTACTAAATACATTGGAGTATACAAGATTTATTCCTAGTTACCTACTTCAGACTCAAGCCTAAATCATGTAAATGAAAGCTGGATGAAGCCTTTTTCTAGAATTAGTACTGTATATGACCACTAATATCATGATCAAAGATTTATATAATATATTATAAATTTTGATATAATTATATTTAAAAGTTTTAAAGAGTCAAAATAAAACCAAAGGGTTATGAAATTAGTGACAATAGAATAGTCCTTTAACCTATTTTTGTTTTCTTCTGTCTCATACCACATGGCTCTTCTGACATGTGACACAAATTTTGGATTTTCCTCTGAGAAGCATGCTTGGGTTTAGAGAAGGAGAGGGCCATGCTCCAACTCAAAAGCCAGCTTTAATTTTTAATTGAATTGGGCACAAAAAGATCATTTGCCTTATATGTCTGTAGAGAACAAGCAGAAACAAACATTTGGGAAGATTTATAAAATATTATCCTGTTGGAATTCCCGTCTACATGCTATGCATGTTTTATTACCATTGACTAATACAGAATCTGCTTTAGCTTATGGCACAGCAGAATATGGCCAGGCTAGCAGAGAATATATAGAGTAGGTGGAATTAAGGAGATGCCATGTAGTTGTAGAAGGAGACAGATGTCTGGAAACTTTCTGGTAGGTCACAGCCTCATGGTGATTAATAGAAATGGGTTAATTTAAGATGTAAGAGTTATTTAGTAAGAAGCCTGAGCTAATAGGCCAAACAGTATTATAATTAATATAGTTTCTGTGTGATTATTTGCATCTTGGCAGCAGGGAATGAGAGTAGTCTCTGCTTATAAAATGACATGCCAAAGTGGGTCAACTACATTCACATAAAACCTGAGAGTGCCTGGAAAAAAATTCTAGAGACAAAAGAATAGATGCTTCTTGGTAGTAGCATTTTCTTGGGTAGGCTCTGTCTGCTAGAGGCAAGCAGAGGCAGGATTCCTATAAGAGGAGGCTTCCTGACTCAGCATTAGCAGCAAAAACTGCATGACTTCTTTAAGAGCTAGCTTCCTGGTTGATGCCAGTGTGGTTAAGGTACACTTAAATGGGGTTGGTGAACAGTGTGTTACAAATTGCTTAAGGGCAATTTACACCTTCTGCATCTTTAGAGCTGAGGCCGTGAGCATGGTTGGCAGAGGTGGTGCACATGTTTTCACCATGTTCAACTGGGCAGAACCGTCAGGCAGGGCTGCAGAGTTTGTCCTAGCTATGCCCTCTTAGCATGAAAAAAGGACTCTCTTGGTCAGAAAATGATTACAGATTTGCAATAAAGACAGATTCAGATTAAAAGATCTCTAAATGGGTCAGTGTTGGATGAATGAACATGGGTTTGAGAGAGAGAAGAAAGGGTACAGAGAGTCATAGATTAAAGGAGTAAAGATAGTAAATATTAAAAAGTAATGAAGAAAAATAAGCCATGTAAAGATAGTAAATACATAGAGAGTCTTTATTACATATATTTTTGTTGTTTCTTTGAAAATTTGACTGAAGAGAGACATTTGAATCTGGGGGCTGTTCCATCAAACCACGTTAGTCTGGAAGGAATCCACAGGTTCTCATCTTCTGTGGAAACAAAAGCACAACCTCTTTTCCAAAGCAACATATCCTTAGATCCAAATTTTGAAGTCAAGATATGTTTGTTTAAATTAGCAGCACCCTCTCCACTCTTGCTAGTCTTAGCTGGGGTCATCCTTGTGGATTCTTGGGAATTTCCCGAGCACCAGGTTTCTCCCTAACTCTGTAATGGCTCTCTCTATCAAGATAGCTCCTTCATTGCTCCCCCTCTCCATCTCTCCTCTGACTCTACCTTCCCATTCTCTCATTTTCTCACCCTTCATCCTCTCCCCTTTACCACCCCTTTCACCCCCAGTTTATCTGCAAGATCTCATCTATGCTGCTTTTGGGCCTTGTATATGTTTTTTTTTTGTAAATGACCCAGTCCTCTTATCTGATTCTTCAACCTTGTCCCAAGCACTCAAAGCTGCTATATGGCAGAAAGTCAAGATATGATCATGAAATCGATATTGTCTTTGTAAATAACAGAGAGGCTTGACAGAGAGCTGGTCATGGGAATTTCTTTTGACACCTCTAGCCCTGCTTTGTTGTTTTTGAGCCTAGCTTCCTTTCATCACTATGTTTCTTATTGTAACTGAGGTCCAGCTTCCAATATTGCTATAGCTAAATATTTATATCAATCCTAGCTAAACTGATTATTCATTCATTTATTTTTTCCATTTTCAAGCCATCAGTTGTGGAACCATAGATTCCTAACTCCCTGAATCATAATATTGCTCCCATTCTTACTCCTCCTTACGAATTCCCAGTCTTCTTGCCAGATCTTCTGACTTTTTCATTTTCCCACAGAAGCAATGGCAGGGCTGTGCGTGGAGGGGTATCCAGCTACAGTGAAGATACTAGGCTGTGTGGTCAGGGAGGATTGGTGTGGCTGAATGCACAAAGCCAGACTAGTGCAAGGCAGTGGTCTGTCACCGTGCTGCACGCCTGGACCAAGGGTAACAACAGCTGCTCTTTTGCCATGTGGGGAGGCAGAATGATCCAGCTGTAAAGCAGATGCAGGGATACAGGTAGGAGAATCTTTCATGGATAGCGTGTGTCATGGGAAAGCAGCAGGCCACCTGAATGACAGAGCCAGTGATCGGCAGTTGACTCAGGTGGCTGCAGAGCCAGCCAATGGCTTTGCTGAGTGTCTGGGGCCAGGGTACATAGCCCCAGGTGCTTCAGGGAGAGTGTAATGGAAAAAGTCCCTGGTAGTACAGAGATATGGAGTCTTAAAAAGCTGCAGTGTGATTTTACTGCATGTTGGGTAAGACGAAGTGATTACTTACATTGTTCTATTATTAAATAAAACTCAGGAGTCAGATAAAGAGATAAAAATCTGATAAATCCAAAGAGTGATGGAGGAACAATCAGCTGTCCCTGTCCCTCCACATTTCCAGATCAAGAAGGCCCATGAATATTTCTAAGCTCCTCCCTATTCCTTTCAGGGTTTCATATCCTAATCTGGCTCCACCAGGTACTTTCTGGTTAATTCTGCCAGCTGAATGTTGACTCCACCCTCTGATTCAAGGTTTAACTTTATTGGAAGTCTCAGGAGTATCAGAGTGCAATCAAAATATCCCACAACAGGAGACTAGTTTGTAGTCTGTCATATCAGGGTCTCCCATTAACAGCGGGTGATCTGTGTTATCATAACTGTTTGTGATTCTGCGGCTCCAACTCAGGTTGTTGCACATATTCTGCAAAGGCACTGTAGTAATGAGCAGAGCGGGCTGTGTCCTGCTCTCAGCTCCCAGCCGCAGGCCTGCTTTTGGTTCCAGTTAGCTTATACATGAAATAATTACACAGAAACTGTATTCATTGAAATACTGCTTGGCTCATTAGCTCTAGCCTCTTATTGGCTAACTCTTACATCTTGATTCAACCCATTTTTAATAGTCTGTAAGTCACCACGAGGTAGTGGTCTTACCAGAAAATATTTAGCATGTCTGACTCTCTTGATTACATGGCAGCTCTCCCTGACTGCCTTCTCTCTCTCCCAGAATTCCATTCTGTCCTCCCCGCCTATTTAAGATTTTGTCCTAGCAAAAGGCCAAGGCAGTTTTCTTTATTTAACCAATGAAAGCAACACAAATACAGAAGGACTCTCCTACACCAAGGCACTGGAGCACTGAGCTTCATTCATGCCTCCCTAAAGTATTATGTAGAGGGGAATGAGACGAACAATGTCTTCCTGCTCAACACACACATATAATCTTTCCTTCTCTCTCTCTATTTGCGTGTGTATATGTATGTATTTATGCCAGAAGATACCTTGGGCACAATTCACCTGTTTTTCCAGACAGCTTAATACACAGTCTCCTCCTGTCTCTTTCTCTCTCTCTCTCTCTCTCTCTCTCTCTCTCTCTCTCTCTCTCTCTCGTGTGTGTGTGTATGTGTGTGTGTGTGTTTAGACCAAAAGATATCTTGGGTGTTATTCACCTGTTCTTCCAGACAGCTTAATACACAGTCTCCCCATCTCCCCCTTATCTGTCTCTCTGTCTCTCTCTTCCTCTGAGTATGTGTTTAGATCTTGGGTGCTATTCATCTGTTCTTCCAGGCAGCATCTCTCATTGGTCTGAAGCTTACCAAGAAGATCAGGCTAGCTGGTCAGTGAGTTTCCAGAATCAACCCACCTCTACCACCTCAGCACTATGATTACAAGCATGTATCCCAGTGCCCCACTTTTTAATGTGGATTTTGGGGCATTTTTGTATGCAAGCACTTGTACAATTTAACTATTTTCCTTGTCCCACATAGTCTTCAGTTTTTGAATAATGTTTAAAAATGCTTATTTTTATTTTATATACCAGTTGCACCTTGCCAATGGAGGAAAGTGGATTCCCTAGGAAAGGGCATTGGATACCTTAGAACTGGAGCTGCAGATAGTTGTGAGCTGCCATCTGGGTGCTAGTTGGGCCTCTAACCTTGGCATGGTACAGGCTAGCTGTTAAATTGGGTGGCTCTCGTCTCTTCCCTCTTTTATCCTATAATATAGCAGTATACATTATAGGTCCAGGTATGTGGGCTGGTGGTTTTCATCTCTTCCCTTTTTTGTCCTATAGGACGGCAGTGCACCTTATGGGGCCAGGTATGTGGGCTCCATGGTGGCTGATGTGCATCGCACCCTGGTCTATGGAGGAATCTTTATGTACCCAGCCAACCAGAAAAGTCCTAAGGGCAAGGTAACTTCCTGTGTCCATTGGCTGCCATGATAGTCAGTGAGCTATTGGGATTCTTCTACTCCTGTTATGGTGTGTTGTGGCTACTGTTGTGGCTACTGAACCACTGCTGGTCATCTGTTTCCTTCAGAGCTCAGAGGAAGAGAAATAAGTTTGTTCCTCTGAGTAAGTTTTGAAGCTGCGGTAGGTTTGGGGAAGAAAAGGCTAATGTGACTAAGACAAGCAAGTCTTATGAGCCCTCTGCTCCTCTGGCCTCAGGCCCATTGCTTACTGCAGTCACAGGGTCATTTCCCACTTCTTCTGTTGTCACGTGCTCGTCTCCCACTTTCTCTAGAGTGAGTCCTGTGCTTTCATAGGCAGTGTTTGATTTTTGTCAGCAGCACTGACTATGGATCATTATCCCCAGGAAATCAGTCTGTTTCACAGAGAAAATGTAAGCATGGTCTTTGCATGTGTTCTAGGGGGGTTTGCACTTGCCCTGGGCTCCATACGAGAATTCAGAATAAAACATATTCAGATGGAAACAGTCCCTATCAAGTAGGAACCTTGTTATCCACGTTCTCCCATCATGGCAAAAACTGTCCACAGAAATGAGTCTGAATTTTGGCCAGCCACAGAAGTCATAGGTAGAGCTTCACACCAACAGAAGCCATGTATTATGCGTCATCCATGTTGAGTGTTGAGATTTCCTTTATTGGAATGGCAGACTCAAAGCAAAGGTTACCTATAACACCCCATGAGGCCGAATGAAAATTGTCATATGCACAAGTTTGTGTGTTTGGCCTTTCTCTTTGTGAGTGTTTAGCTCGCATTTACCAACCTGCTGACCTCAGGACCATGGAGAAGTCTGCAGAAGACAGTCACAGGAAAGGAAGGCACAGCAGACTATCAAATGGGATTGTGTAGATGATGTGAAGCTCTTGAACAAACCCATACTTGAGACATGCCTAATTCCAGGAGGTAGATGCCAGACATGTTATTATAATGGCTGTAAGAGAGTCCAAAAATGTTCACATGTGATAACACAAATGTGTCCTAAACACAAAAGCATTTCCATGTACAGGTGTGTTCATTATCTGCATTGGAGATACCCTCAGTTTATGATCTCCATACGGTAGCTCTCTGTGACCACATCTGTGTGTGCAAAAGCATGTATATGTGCACACGCACATACATGTCTTGTGTGCTTGACTGCTACAATTGTGGTAGATCTTAAAAAAACCCCACCAGAAAAGGAGATCACAAGGCCTGAAAGTAGGAGCACCATGAAGGCCAGTTGGGTATAACAGCAGGATCTGAGGTCCTCACCCCCAAAGTGCTCTATGTGCTAGTGATGAGTTTCTAAAATCTATCTGAATCGACAAGTTGATTACAGTCCGACTGACATCCCAACAGCCCAACCCTCCTCCCAGTCCTCAAGTCTCCAAGACGAAGAAGGGGAGGAGGAAAGTGGAAAATACTAGAAGCACCTAGGATTGAGACCTCCCTGCTGAACTGCCACTACAGAGTGGGCTGCCAGTGTTCCTCCAGGGAATGGTTAGAGGCAAACTAGTTCCCAAGTGTGCCCATGCTTGTTAACTCTTCTGTCTTCTGTCAGGTTCCTGCTACTGTAAGGCTGACATGTTAATCATTTCTCCCGGAGTCTGAAGCTGCTGTGTCTTGAATGTCTGACCCTTCAGCCTAGACAGAAGACATTTTGTACATATCCTTGAGATAAAAGCAGCAGCACTAATAATAAATAAATAAGAGTCAGAAAACAAATAAATGAAAAACTAAGGAGGCAGCATAGGCATCAATGTTACCAGACAGGGATTCACTGGGCCAGTGGTTCCTCCTGAGAGATTACCAGTCCATGGTACCCAGAGGTGGATACCAGTTTATACATCAGGCTCTTATGGGGCTGATGGCCCAGAGAAACACTCCTGTGGAGTGGCATTTCAATTGTATTTTAATAAATAAACTTTGCCTGAAGATCAGAGAGTAAAACCGCCCCCACTGGTCAGCCTTACAGACCAGACAGTGGTAACACACACCTTTAATCCCAGTAACCACACTAGTTGCTATAGAAACCAGGTGATGCATGCCTTTTATTCCAATGGTGCACACCTTTAATCCCAGCCCTAGAGAGGATTATAAAATGGGAGGAGACAGCTCTCAGATACGGTCTCAATCTGAGATTCCAGAGGGCAAGATCGCCATTTCGGACTGAGGTGGAGGTGAGAGCCAGTGGCTGGCTGCTTTGCTTTTTAGGTCTTCAGATTGAATCCCAATTTCTGTCTCTGAGTTTTCATTAATCGTGCTTCATTCATGCTCAGGAGTCACACAGACAGCTCAGCAGTTCCCGCTGCTCTCAGTATTTAGGGGCAGGCTTGGGCTGTCTGGCCATTTAAAAAAAATGTATGCACCTGTTCTCCCTTTTCTGCAGCTCCGGCTCCTGTATGAATGCAATCCCGTCGCCTACATTATCGAACAGGCAGGAGGTATGGCAACCACAGGCACCCAGCCTGTACTGGATGTGAAGCCTGAGGGTATTCACCAGCGAGTCCCCCTCATTTTGGGATCTCCAGAGGATGTGCAAGAGTACCTCGCCTGTGTGCAGAGAAACCAGGCAGGCAGGTCGTGAGCTCGAACTCATGAGTCCACTTCTCTTGGCCTTGCACTTCGTTGTATGAAGGATTAGATGAATGATCAGTGGAGACAGAAGGAAAGGCAAACAAGTCAAGCTTGCCAGGTCGCTTTCAGAGCGTCACCCTGCTGCTAAAGGCAGGTTTAGAAGTCCAAGGCAAAGATACGGTTCAAGGGCTAAAATAAAAGCATGGATGTGAAAAGAATCCCTTTCAGGGGTCTTCTGTCATGGACAACGCAAATGGGCAAAACAGGACTGTGACTTTCAGTCTCTTCACTCACATCCAGCATCTACCCAGCCACCCAAGGGTAAAGACACATGACAGTTAAGGAGCGTCATGAAGTTTTAGTTTAGCTACTTCCTCTGTCTACATACACAGTGCATGTATGTTCAGATTATTAGTAGAGATTTTGTGGTCTATTTTGGGCAGGTTTTGAGTTAGGAATCTCATGACTACTAAATTCTGAGTTCCTCAATGACCCCTTTTCAGTCTGTAAATTGGATGGCATTTCATAGAAAATGTGGTTACCTTTTGGCAAAGCCAGATGTAACACACAGTTCATACTTAAATTGAATGCTTACAGTTTTTAATTTTTGCGTATTCATTGTTTTGGGAAATATTTTAAGAGATTCTAGAGTCTAACAAAAATGAACCAGTCAAATGATTCTACCCTTGCTCAAATTATGTCAAGACTGAACAAGTACTTATGCTTCTACAATATCACCTTGTTGGAATGATAGCTGCTCTGTATGTGCACAATTTCACAGGATTTCTCCAGAATTGACTGTGACTTGTCCAAAAGACAAGTGTTCCTGCAGCTCTGCAAAAAAAAAAAAAAATGGGTCCTCCACAAGATCATGTTCCTGTGGCCTTGTCTAATAGACCTGTTAGCTGTACATTTACTGTATGATACTGTGGGCTCAGAGATACCTGTTACAGTCTATGAGACCAAATGAAAATTGTCAGGCACACAGGTTTGTCTATCTGGCCTTTTTCTTTGTGAGTATTTAATTCACATTTACCAAGCTGCTGACCTCAGGTCCGTGGAGAAGTCTACATAAGAGGGCCACAGGAAAGGAAGGCACAGCAGAGTAGCACGTGAAATTGTGTGGATGATGTGAAGCTCTTGAACAAACCCACACTTGACACATGCTTAATTCTAGAAGGTAGACCCTAGACATAGCTATAGGTGAGTCCAAAATACACGCACACACACACACACACACACACACGATTGAACAATTAAACTTGTATAAAGCATTCACAAGTACACAATACCACACAAACACACACACTAAAATTTTTTGGGTTTTGTGATTTAGCACTTTTAGACTATGAAAGATGAAATCCTGAGAAGAAAATACGATTGGAGTGTAATTCTGACTTAATAATTAGAAGAACCACCCACTCTTTCTTCTAGAATATCATTACCATACTTGATCAATCATGTCACCAGTGTAGCTCAGGCTTCCCCAAGACTGGGAGAAGTCTAGTAGGTTCTGTTTATTCACTGACATTAGCTTGCTGGTTTAGCCTAAACATCTGACCTTCAAAAAGCATCTACTGTCCAACAGGATTGACAGCTGCCATGAAGAGAGAAAGGGTTTTGTCTGCAGAATCGACATGAGTGTCTGACATCACACAAAGAAAAGCAGCACTTATTTGGTCAAAGTGAGGATGTCAGTTCTCTCTTTGCTTCCCAATGGACTCTGGATGATCCATTCTCCAGCCCACACATCTGGGGACTTCACCCAACAGGGGTTTGGGAAACTCTTCCTTACTTGTGTTTCCAGCTTGTTAGGCCATTCACCACTTTCCTGAATTCTTCACTGGTCTTCAAGGCAAAGCATGTAAAGTGTTCTGAGAAGCAAGAGACCACTTGCTTCAGAACTCTGCACTTCCTGGTGGCACCATCCCTGTAATATTCACCAGGTCACCAAAGGCATTCATTCCATGGTACAGCCATGTTCTCCCCAGTCATTTTCTTCATTGTATGATGTGATATTTCCCTCTGTACTATTGATTAATAAAGAAACTGCCTTGGCCTGTTGATAGGGCAGAATTAGGTAGGTGGGGAGGACTGGAATAAATGCTGGGAGAAAGAAGAGTGGAGTCAGGGAGCTGCCATGGAGCCGCCAGAGCCAGACATGCTGCAACTTTACCCAGTAAGCCACTGCCACATGACAATACACAGATTAATAGAAATGGGCTAAATTCATATGTAAGAGTTAGCCAATAAGAAACTAGATCTAATGGGCCAAGCAGTGATTTAATTCATACAGTTTCTGTGTGATTATTTCTGGGCTAAGCTAGCTGGGAGGCTGGGAATAAAACAAGAGATCTCCCTCCTACAATTGTGCAGCTCAATCATCTTCATGTTCTTCTCTCATACTGATATCTTCTCTCCTTCACTCTGCACATTCAACCTGAACCATGGCTGGTGATGGCTGTATAGTTCTGGAGGCCATTTTCCACATGTGTGCATGCTTGCCATATTGTGCTCATAATCAGCGTCATTGATTCACACTTTGTGAATCAACTGGCTTTTAGAACCTATGGTGTGGTCTTAAACTCTGGACATGGCTATTCTCTCTGGGACCTCTTTGTACAGTTTTTATGTTACCAGCTGGGTTATATATTTCTCTGCATTTTGTCTTCTCAGCATCCAAACTTGTATCAAGTGTTGTAGCAGCTGAGGATACCCCCAAGCAAAGGATGGCCAAGAAGAGAACAGGAGTCAAGTCTTATATACCTAGAGAGGGAAAAGAAGTGCAGGTCTGAATCTCTCAATGAAGAAACAAAGTCTAACATAAAATTGTTCAAACCATTCTTCCAAGTATTTATGCAAAGACTATAAAGCTATCTAAGGATATAGGTCAATTCAGGCATGTGTAGGAGTTTGCTCAGGCCACTGAACTGAAGAGCATGTGTGGAGGTTTCCAAAGAATGAAACAGTGCTGCCTGCTAACTGGGGTTATGGGAAGGATGTGATGTGATGTTGCATCTCAAAGCCTAAAGTACCCACTAAGAACTTAGAATACAACCAGCTTAGGTTTATACTACTCATACTGGGTTATCTCAAGTGAGATGCCACTAGAGTGGATCCGATGTCATGTAGCTGGGGGCTACCTGTTCTTCTTTTCTTGCCTAATAAATGTGATGAGCCTTATCTTAGAGCCTTCCCCTCTCAGATGGAAGTTTTCTGGACTATCATTTCTAGAGTCCTCTGAGGATAACTCAGTATTTTTGGCCTACACTTAGTATGTCTCCCACATCCCCACCCACTGCTGCAAAGAGGACGGGATCATCACATGAAGCCACTGGAAGCCAGAGCCACTTCTATAGGTAGAACACAAGAGCAGGCCACTCCCAGGATTCTGAACTCTGTCTTGCTATGTCCTTCTGACATACCAACAGCTATGGTTAGGGTAGGAACATGCTGTTTGCTACTGCCCTCTACACATGCTAGCTGGTACCAGAGGAATCTGGTATGATACGTGGAGTATTCCTTTACAGTGTGTGAATATATGTCTCAGTGATTGGTTTAATAAAGAAGCTAACTGGCTACTAAGGTTAGGTGGGAGAACCAGACTAAGGACACTGGGAAGAAGGGCAGAGTCAAGGAGTCACCAGAGAGATGCAGAGAGGAAACAGGAGATGTAGGATGAAAGAGAGGTAATGCCACGTGTCAGAATGTAGATGAATACAAATGGGTTGATTTAAGTTGAAGGAGCTAGGTAGTAATAAGCCTGAGCTATCAGCTGAGAAATTGTAATTAATAATGAGACTCAGTCTGGTTATTTGGGAGAGGCTACTGGGACACAGGAAAACTCTTGTCTACACTGATATGTAAGAGGAAGATCCCTGTTGGCATAGGAATAAAGGCATGCATATCCAATGTTCAGGGGACTTACTGAAGCCAGGCTTGGATTTGCACTAACAAGGATCTTGCACAGTCTTGGACTTTTGAGGCATCTGGTTGCTTCCTCGTGTTCTTCACTCTCCTCGACTTCCCTAAACTGGGATTCTGAGGGAAAGGAGATGTTCCCATACCTAGCTTGGTACTTTGGTGCACCGTTGCAAGGGTCCAGCCTCGTTCACAGTTCCCAAAGGGCCCCACCTAGCTTGAAGCACTTATCTGGGGAGTCCACAACGGAACACGTGCATTCAGTAGACTCAACTCTTCAGAGGACCTGGTCCAGCTGCCTCGGATTTACTCATTAAAGTCTAGAGTCTCTGGATCCACAGCCCTGACTCTATCTCCTGCCCTTGCTTTGACTGGCTGGATCAGCAGTCATGTGGGATTTGGTGTTGAGATGGGATCTTAGCCCATGTGAGGTAGGTATTGAGAGTTGGAGAACGGGTGAAGAAATGGAGGATATTTATCCTCAAAGCCATTTGGAGTTCATTTCCTCTTTCAACAGGATAATGAGGCTGGATAGGGGATGAACAAGCTAGGGAGTATGCATCACTCTTCACGGTTTCTGAGGTTGAGTTACTTCTCAATTGAAGAGGTCATGCTTTGTTTATCTGCTCAGCCCTTGATGGACCTTTGATTTCCTTTATGCCTGCATCTTGCTAGTGGCACTGCTGTCTCACTAGGTCACAAATGTATTTCCAACCTCTGCTTTTAACTCTCTTGGGTACACACTCAGAAGGCCTACTGATGGGTGTCTAATTTAGCGTTCTCCTTGTTCCCACAAAGCAGGCACCACTGTGCTTTGCCTCCAGCCATGGCCAAGCTGACAAAACTGAAGTCAACCAGTTAGGTCTATCATATTAACACGAAGATGACACATTTCACACTCAGATAGTGTAGCTTTTTTCTCATCAGTGCTCAGCCACTATCTCCAGGTCCACAAAGAAGTCTCTGAGAAGAATGCTCTGGAAGCCACTGGCCCTGTGTGACAGGCACAGCTTCATCCCTTGCTTCAGGTATCATCCAAACAGCAACCACATGGCTAGGTAGTCAGCATTCAAGTATCGGAAGAGATGAATCAGATAACAAACAAATCAACTGAATGAAGAAGGTTTAGTGTATTAGTTATATTATTCCTGAAACAGAAACTGACCAGGTGGAAAGGTGAGGAGCTGAATGTAAAATGACAAACATCCAAATCTAACCAAACAACAACAGCCACAAACACATCAGGAAGGGATACAGAACAGCAGGCAGGGACCTGTATCCTAAAAGCCATATATAGTTGGGTCAGCGACTGTTCGGTCAAATTCAGTATGTTAAAAGAGCAATAGTTTCTGACCTTCTAACCTCTGCCCCAACGACAAAGAAATAAACCATCCTTGTGTTTCAGGAAATTTAATCGCATTGTGAACCTCGAGATTGCATTATTTATTGGTAAAACCTGTTTCTAGTTGTGGTGTGGCTCAGCCATAACACATATCTTTAATCCAAGAGCTGCTGACTAAATAAAGTCAGCCATAGGTCAAGAGGCAGAGCAATCAACCAGTTGACAGGAAATGAAGATAGGATAATTAAGAAAAATACCATAGAAAGTAAGAGGGAGTTAGAGGATGGATAGAGAGACACACACAGGACATTGAGTTTGACAATTTTTGTTTGAGATGGCAGAGCAGAGGTAGAATTGTGGGTTTGCCATCACTTTCTCAGATAAAACAGGCTTTAAATGGAGGGAGGGACTGAAGTAAGTTAAGGTTAGTAGTTAAGCAGGCAAGGAAGGATTTACAGTTTTAAAGGTGTGTGTACTCAGAAAGAGCATCCAGATCTATGGATAGACATTCCCAGAGCTAAAAGAGATGGACCAGAAGCAACAGTAATAGGGACTTAACACACTCCACTCTTATGGACAGACAGACCACCCAGGTTAAAAACAAAACAAAACCCTGAAAAATTAAATTGAGTCTTAGGCCAGATGGCGGTAACAGAAGCCCACAGTGGCTGAAGACATATGCTTCTCATCAGCACAGGAACATTCTTTAGGAAAGATCAGGACAGGCCACAAAGAAATTGCAACAAATTTAAAAGCAATCAAAATCATATCAAGCATTTTTCTAACCACAATGCAATAAGACTGAATATCAATATCAAGAGAGGACTCTGGAAAATATGAAAATGCACAGAAATCAAACAATTTACTTTTCAACAACCAATGGATCAAGGAAGAAACCCTGAAGGAAAAAATATATATTTAAAGAAAAAGAAAAGAAAAGAAGCCAGAAACTGTGGGATATAACAGGAGTAGTCTATGAAATTTAAAATAATCAGCATTTTTATCCTAAAACAAGAAAAAAGGAAAGATCTCAAATACATGTTTATCCTGTATTTCAAAGAATGAAAAAAAAAGTACAAACTAAACCAGACTTGGAAATAACAAAATCCAGAGCAGAAATAAACCACACAGAGGCCCAAGCAGCGTGAAGATCACATAATCACTGCATCGGCTGTGCACCGAACAATGGGCCCACTAGTGCCCAGTGGATAGTCCTAACCTGAGACCACACAGATGGTACCCATGAAAAGTCTGTGGGTCAGAGACTAGAGAGACGGATCACGGATTGAAAGTGCTGTCTGCTCTTCAGTTCCCAGCACCCACATGACAGCTCACACCCATCTATAACTCCAGTTACAGGGCTTCTGACACCCTCACACAGGCATAATACCTATGAACACAAAATAAAAATAAATTATATATTAAGTCAGTGGATCAAACCAGGCATCAAGCCTTTAATGCCAGCAATCAGGAGGCAGAGGGAGGAGGGTTTCTGTGAGTTCGAGGTCAGCCTGGTCTGCACAGTGAGTTTCAAAGCACAATAAAAGGCCAAACCACATAAACAGCCCCCTCCCACCACAATGAGTCATAAAACACAGCACAAAGGTGTGAAAATGGTAAAGAGACAGTAGGAAAGAGGGAGGGAGAACGGGTGTGGGAAAAAGGACGTAAAACAGGAGGATGGAAGCGAGAAAAGAAAAATCACTGTAATATATGTATAAAGTTGTTAAATATTACACTTAATAAACAAGGAAAAAAACAAAGCAATATTCGTGTTTATTTGGTTATAAACAGAGCCATTCCCTTGTCCTGAACCATTGGAATGGAGAACATGAGAAGAGCAGACACATGTGATCCAGGTGGGCATGGTGAGGGAAGAGCAGACACGTGTGATCCAGGTGGGCATGGAGAGAAGAGCAGACACGTGTGATCCAGGTGGGCATGGTGAGAAGAGCAGACACGTGTGATCNGCATGGTGAGAAGAGCAGACACGTGTGATCCAGGTGGGCATGGTGAGAAGAGCAGACACGTGTGATCCAGGTGGGCATGGAGAGAAGAGCAGACATGTGTGATCCAGGTGGGCATGGTGAGAAGAGCAGACACGTATGATCCAGGTGGGCATGGAGAGAAGAGCAGACACGTGTGATCCAGGTGGATATGGTGACAAGAGCAGACACGTGTGATCCAGGTGGGCATGAGAGAAGAGCAGACACGTGTGATCCAGGTGGGCATGGTGAGATCTAGAATGTGACCATGCTGACAAGGCACAGCCCAGAATTATTTCTGTCTTGGGAAGGTCTTCCTGGAGGTGTTGTCTTATAAACCATTGGCAGGAGGTAAATAGTACAGGAAGAACAAAAGCTCCATGTACTCCTAAGTCACCATGAGTATAATGGAAAACTGGATAATGTTGGAATTTTTCCACAATTGATGCTACAGTGAGTGACATTTGCATAATTCAGATACCTGCTCCTTCCCTCTGGGTCTAAGTGTGGTCCACCATGTAAAAGTCACATCTCTCAGGGCTCTTCTCTGGCTTCTCTAAATTGTGGATCGTTTCCCCAGTCAGTTTGGGGAGGTTTAATCATTTTTCTTGACAAGAAAGTGAAAGCTATTTTGGCAGGGGAAGCCATGCTGAAGAAAGAAAACTGGGAGCCCAGAGACTTACCAGGTTCAAAGTGCAGTGCAGCTCTGGCTCACTTTCACTCATGTGCTTAGATAGCTCAGGGGCTGCTGGAGAGAACCCAGTGAATAGAAGATCTAGCCAGTGACCAAGTCAGTAAAAGCCAGTGTAGGCAAGTCAGGGCTTAACAAACAATGGCCTACAAGATGGTATCAGCCCATCACCTACATCTGTGACTAAAATGCATTGGGATGTGGCCACATCTGATCCTTCCTCTGTTGTGTGGCATGAGTGGGAACTAGATAGGGTGACATAGATGCATCACAGACTTTCTGGCCCTTTTCAGGAATGTCTGCTGCGTCTTAGTGTACATGTTTGGCATGGGAATGAATAAGACAGGTGAGACACTGATGGTGGCCACCACTGTTACCACTCTGGGAGGTTGAAACTGATCCCAGAAGGAAGGAGCTTGTCAGAGAAAGCACAGCAGATGATACAGGGAATAGTGTATGCAGATGGGTTGAGGGGAAGAGTTGGTCTTATCTCAGGGAACAGACAGGAAAGGATGGTGCCTGGGCCAGTGTGAGAGCTGAATCTTGATGGTGTAGGGAGTCAGTACATGATGGGATTAGACAGGAGAGCTGTAGCTCACAGGCCTGGGAAGTGGGCTGATCTGGTTCATCTGGGCCAAGCAGTCAGGTGTGAGACCTGTCGTACATTTATAGTTTCCCATGATCCCCCAGTCTGCAATGTCAGGGTCAGGAAGAGGAGAGGGTACCCTGGTAGCATTAGAGGTTGGTGATCAGATAAAGTGTGATCGGGTTGGTTGTATTTTTTCAGGCTCTGTCACTCTCTGAACCATGGGCAAGAAAACAAATGGAGGCTAACATTCCCACACAGGTATCTATAGCAAGCGACCAACACTCAACACCAAGTTAGCAGAGCATCCTCTGAGTCCACCTTAATGACCACCTGCCTGCTTCCGGTTCAGATTTAGACATTGCCTGGAGCAAGGAGTTGTACACTCCAGCCTGGGCTCAAACAAGCTGAGGAAGACTTGTGTCCACTTTCAAGCCTTGCGTGTATTCAAGTCACACACAGATACCAAGAGGACAGAAGCTCGAGATTGTTTTAAGGCAACTGAAAGCATTTTGCAAATGTAGCATCCCAGATTTCCATCACCCAGGACTGTTTGGTGGACAAGTTCCTGTTCAGGGGATTCAGAGTCTGATGAGGCTGGGTTTGTGGCTATTCCTGGCCTTAGGGTGCTTTCTCCTATGTACAATTAAAAACAGGTCTTGAAGGAATTTATGTGCTCCCCCCACCCCTGCACGCCAAATTAACATTTGCATTGCATTCTGAAACTAGACCCTTCCATATTAGAGAACACAGATCTGTGAGTGGATAAAAGCTGTTTTCTTCCTCAGGAGAGTGGGGCCAGGAACTCCTGCTCTTGGTTGCCATCTAGTGGCAAGAAGTGAAAAAAGCCAGATTTCAGAAGAGGAATGAAAATCTGAGGGAAGAAGGTAATGTGGGTAATGTGTGTAGACCAGTTCTCCAAGGTCCTCAGTGAGGAGGATGAGGGAGACCTTCCTGCAGAGTGATGCTGGGTTCCCCTGGAAGGGGACCATGCAACACTGTTTAGCCTTTTCCTATCTTTGGAGAGTGTCTGTGCTTTGCTCTTTTTAATGGAGAATAGTCCCCTGGTTTGTGTTTCCAATGCCATGGAGAAGGAATGGCACATCTTAACCAAAGCCACCATCTTTTGGAGGGAAAATAGTGCATCAGTGTAGTACGAATAATAAAAACCCAGAGGCTGATATTGGGGTTTAACCTGAAAACCAGCAAAACAAAGCAGCCAAGTCTAACCTCTACCATGGCTGGGCGACCATAGACTAAACAGACTAAGCAGACTGAGCCTCTCCCTCTTTCCATTTTGTATGCCCTCTAGTGGTGGGATTAAAGGTGTGACTCCATAGAACTGGGATTAAAGGTGTGACTCCATTGTGCTAGGATTAAAGGCGTGACTCCATAGTGCTAGGATTAAAGGTGTGACTCTATAGTGCTGGGATTAAAGGTGTGAGTCTATAGTGCTGGGATTAAAGGTGTGACTCCATAGAACTGGGATTAAAGGTGTGACTCTATAGTGCTGGGATTAAAGGTGTGACTCTATAGTGCTGGGATTAAAGGTGTGACTCCATTGTGCTAGGATTAAAGGTATGACTCCATTGTGCTAGGATTAAAGG
>JAQHUG010000481.1:14633-32422 GCA_028555095.1 Dicrostonyx torquatus | reverse complement strand
ATAGTGCTGGGATTAAAGGTGTGACTCTATAGTGCTATGATTAAAGGTGTGACTCCATAGTGCTGGGATTAAAGGTGTGACTCCATAGTGCTGGGATTAAAGGTGTGACTCCATAGAACTGGGATTAAAGGTGTGACTCTATAGTGCTAGGATTGAAGGGGTGACTCCATAGAACTTGGATTAAAGGCATGACTCACTAGTACTGGGATTAAAGGTGTGACTTCATAGTGCTGGGATTAAAGGCATAAGCCACCAACACCTGGATTTGTTTCTGCATTGATCTTGTGTAGCTCAGGGTGGCCTTGAACACAAGGTGTGTCTTCCATATCCCAGGAATGACAGTGTGTGCCACCACTGCCTGACCTCTAGTGGCTTAACCTTGCCCTTCTGATAGTCAGACAAGCTTTATTTATTAAAACACAAATAAAATATCACTATACATCAGGGTGATGAGGGAGAACAGAATCATTTCTTACCTACTGGCCATTGAAAAATGAAACTATATGTTTGTACCATGACTCAAAATTGATAAGGGAGGAATTTGCTTGGGGTTAAGACAGTTTTTTCCTGGGCCAGTTACTATTTTGGAAATGTGTAAATAGAGGAATTGCTGACATAATGTCAAAGCTCTTTTCAGTGGTTTGCTGGTAAGCCTGTTGAGGTTCAGGCTAGAACACGAGACCACACCAATATATAGATTAACCATGCTGTTCATTCACATTGGCCCCAGCATTTTATAGTGTACCTTTCATAACAATTAATTTATCCTCATGAACTGAAAGGCTTAAGTGGATACTGTTGTTTTCCTGTTGGCATATTGGCTACACCTGAATCTACTGATATTTTAAGTACCTTTTATGGCCCAGTGGCCCCACAATCAGCTCCCTGTCACTAAAGCCTTGGCCTAGAGGGACTCTGGCCCTGCTGGCACCAGCCCTACTACTGCTACCAAATGTAGTTTTTAATTAAGTCTCTATCATTCTATTTACCAATAAAGACTTGGGAGTCAGATGTTGGGGTGAAAACCTGCTAGCTCAGAAAGGCTGAGAAGCAACCAGATGATCTTTCTTTTTGGCTGGATATCCAGCAAGAGAGCCTTTCTCCACTTGTCTGAAACCATGAAGACCATTAAACTCCATCTTTCTCTCCATCTATCTTCTTGACTCCTCTGGCTAATTCCTGTCAACTAGCTGTTGACTACAAACCCTGACCCAAGGCTGATTTTATTAACACAGTCTTGGGTTTCAGAGTGAAAGACCCCAGACCCCAAAGGGCCCTGGGTGCCTTATCAGTGAATTGACCGCCACCTAGACACAGAACACGAAAACAATCACTGGATGCACAGGCAAGAGGTTTGTATTACATGGAGTCCATGGATGCTTCTGCCTTCGGGAGCAGAGAGCATGTCATCTAGATTCCAGAACTGGTATTTATAACCCTAAAACAGCAGAAAGCTGATGCATAGTTACCGAGTTCAAGGGTGGACCTGACTCAGACTCAAACACGTCAGCTCTGTCCTTGTTTATGGACATCTGGTATTTTCTGTTAGGCTTGGCCTTCAGATATCTCCTGTTCTCATAGAACAGAGTGACTTGGCCTCCAGATGTCAGACCATAGATATCTTGTGGCTTGGCTGGTGTTCTTATCTAGGGCTTGAGGGAAGAGGGTGGAGGTGTCTTTCAGCCTGGTATTGCTTGCTAAATCATGGCGTTATTGCTGCTGAACTGGTGCGGGGGTCTTTCAAGAGTGAGATCTAATATCCCACATTTCCTCCTTTTTGTCTAAATAAAAAGGAAATGTTTTAACTTTAACAGAGTAAAACTATATACAATAAGAACAATTATCAGGTAAGAATTACATTCACAATGTTCAGTCTATTTGTATTTGGCAACTTTGGAGATAGTATTCTATTATCTATTCTATTTTGGTCAATTCAAAGTTTTATATTCAAACCACTTTCTATCATATCTTGTATTACGAAGCTAAAAATATCCTTTTAGACCCTAACTTTTTTTTGTAGGTAAACAAATTAAGCTTTTATGTTTCTCAACCTTTATAAACTTCACATCTCTTTTGTAAATTTATTTCCTGAATTTGGTAACAAAGAAATTGTAAAACTGTAATGAGCTAGTCTTTAACTCTATCAGAGACATGAGAAGGATGAAACATTATCTGAGTAAGCAGGAAGTGCAGAGCAAGCAACTTCAAAACCTATAGAAATGACAGAGACATCTGTCTGTTTGGACAATCACCCAAGGTTTCTCTGAAATGTTGGGTATCCATCTTTGGCCTCTAGTCCTAGAATATATGATGCACTTCTCCATTAAGCAGAAATTTTGACAGACTGGACTACTTGGTCTATGGCAAAGTTTAGTAGTTAAATTCCTTTATGTCCTGCTTTTCAATTTGGGCAGGATACTGTCAGCAGCTGAGGCAAGGTCAGTCGATTTTCCTTTGGCCAGATTTGCCTTATTGACAGCAAACTCCATATGGAAGTTCTTTGATGCCCATCATCTATTTTGAAGTAGATTGGTGCTGCCAGATGTATCTCACTGTCGTGAAAAGCCTTGTTATTAAAATATCTTAAATACTATATTCTGTAGATCTCTGAAGTGCTCAAAGGCTACCTATCTATCTAAAATATGAAAACGTACTTAACATGACTACAAGTCTTATTGTTACAGATGACCAACTTGTAGGGTAAGGGCCAGTGAAAGAATACCCTGTCCCTGAGAGCAGAGTCAAGGTAACACACTCTGCCCCTAACAAACTCAGGGATCAAAATACAATCAATCCTTGAGCATGAAAAATCAATCCTAGAGCACAAAAAGCAACCAAACTCTGAGGACAAAACCAGCCAGTTCCTGAGCACAAAATCCAACCAATTGAGACCTATTAAATCCCACCCTGAAAATCTCCACCTTGGAAAGCCCAGCCCCTAATAAATACTATATAAGCCTTCTTTCTGTTCAGTTTGGGACTACCCCTTTTTGACCCTGGCAGAGGCAGCCACTCTCCTGAATTCCTACTTCCCAAGAAATCTTTTTGAGTAAGGTTTGTTGTATGAACTTTCTTTCACTGGAGGAATCAGAGATGTAACAACTCTTGATGAAATAGAGCAGGAGCAGATCAGAACTGTAACATTTGCCTGGGGAAACTTTCCCTTGCTGGAGCAGAATTGATACACACTGCAAAAGCTGAGCAGAGCCATAACATTTCTCCAGAGCAGAGAAGAGCAGAACTGAGTTGTAGCAACCTCACTGGGGAAACCCTCCCCTCCTGGAAAAGAATTGTTAAACTTACACCAGGGAAAACGTTCCCAGAGCAAGGGTTCTAACACTTTGCTGGCAAAACTGTCACTTGCTGGAACACAGCTGTAACATTTCTGTTGGGATGAATTTTACTTCTGAGCTGTAAGTAGCCCTTGGCTTTCTACTGCTAGGACACTTTTCCCTTCAGAGATGAAACAGTTACTTAAATACTAACCTGCATTAATTATCCTAAGCAGTTTACAATAATAGTTTACAAGGACTAGAACTTTGCATTACATTTTTAAATGAGCTGCATAGCCACAGTACCTTAAAGTAGAAACATGTATACAGTATGTTCTAACAAAATAACCTTAAATTTGTATCAATATACAAAAATCTACACCAATGTAAACTATTTGAGACTAGTGGTTTCTTTTTAGTTTAAAAGTGGATTCAACAATCTACCCTTTTACTTTATTGTCCCTATATTCCCCCCTTTCACACTAGATAGGAGAGAAAGAAGTATTGAGGAAAGCAAAAGAATAAAATAAGTCCTTTAATCTAACCCCCTTTGTTTAGTTTTCTCCTTGATCATGACCAATAAAAACTTGTATTGTTTATCTCCATAAACAATGACAAACAAATATAACCACTGAATCACAAGAACCTCCCACACCATCTCTTGGAAATGTAGGAGTAATGTCATTAAGATTATTTTTTATTGTCTTTGAGAAACAGAATATTTAGGGGGCCCTGAAAAAATTGGGATAATGGTCAAGTCCTGGGAGAGTTAAGTCTCCATGTGATTGGAAAGTGCAGAGATTAACTGAAGTTCTGTCTAGAGGAGTCTGTGAGGCTGGGCCCTCTCAAATAGCAGCTTTGAAGTAGTCTGAGCAGTTTAGAGTCCAAAATTGATCTTTGGGTGGTATTTTTCAGCACAGTGGTGCTACCATGGTTCAGGTGGATTTGTCATTGCAGGGCCATATCATCTTTTTGGAGACCTCAAAGGTCACTGTTAGGAATGGTCATGTTTCATTTTGGAAAACTTTAATATTTTAAATGCCTTATGCAGCAGATCTTGGAAAGGTTAGAGGACCACAATCTATTAAGTATATCTCAGGTACACAAACTTAGTTCCTAATTACCTGCTTCAGACTCACACTCTAAAACATGTACAGGAATCTAGACGAAACTTATTTCTAAAATTAGATAGTACTCTGTATAACTAGTAATATCCCAACTGAAAGTCTATATATATACATACACATATATATTATATTAAAGATTTTGAGATAATATTTATATCTTAAAAAGTTTTAAAGAGTCAAAAATAAAACCAAACGATTATGAATTAGAGACAATAGAATAATCCCTTGATTAAAAAGAGAACTAAAGTTCTCTTCTATCTTATACTAGGTGGTTCTTCTTACACGAGAAGAGATTTTATGTTCTCCTTGGGTTTAGAGAAGGAGAAAGCCAAGCTCCACTCCAAATCCAACTTTGAGTTTTAATTGAATTGGTGCCACAAACAACCTTTTATGTTTGAGGAAAGCATCAAAAACAAGCATTTGGAAAGATTAACAAAATTCTATCCTGTTAGACATGGGATATACCATCTGACCAATATATTCTTTCTCTTGGGACATTTGCTGTTGATGATTCATCCTTTTTTGTCAGATGTCTCATTTGTACAGTGCTTTCTGGATTCCTTTTGTTGGTTGCATTTATTCTCCTGGAAAGACAAAAACAAAACCATGTCCCAATCCTAACTTTGGGTATTCTCGCCTCTTTTTTATACCTGCTCAAATGAAAGACATTTGTTAGTCTTATAAGCTAGTTTTGATTGGATGACCAAGCTGTTTGATGAACTATTTCCTCCCCTTAATCAGGAGGTCTCTCTTGTTTGAATCTAACTTCATAAATTTTGATAGATTCCATAGATATTCTTCTCCTGTGGAAATAATAATAAAACCTCTTCCTCAATGTAACACATATCCTGGCTTCCATTCTGAGGTAAACACATCTTTAAACTATACAGGTTGGTTTAATTCAGCAGTTTTTTTCTACTATCAAATATCTCTCTGCAGATATCATTCATTTTCATTATCATTTAAAAATTTAAAGCTAATAAAGCATTGCACAATCTATCTCTGGGCATCTTTATTATCTCTTTCTATTTATTGAGCGCATCTTTTAAAGCACAATTAGATCTTTCTATAACTGCTTGTCCTGTAGGATTGTATGGTATACCTGTAATATGTTTTATGTTGTAGTACACAAAACCTGTTCTGTTTTACTATAGACATTAATTTGTACAAGAATCCACATAATAGTCAAAACTTTTAATAAATGTATAATTGCATAATCAGCCTTTTCAAATCACAAAGCAGTTTCCCATTGAAATCCTGCATATGCATATATGGTATGATGCACATAATTTAGTTTTCCAAACTCTGGAAAATGAAACATCCAATTTCCAAGTTTCATTTCTTTGGGTACCTTTTGGATTATTTTGTGCAAGTAATGGAGTTTGGTTATACAAGGAACAAGTAGGACATTTTCTTATAATTTCCTTGGCTTACTGCCAATTGATAGAAAAATCTTTCCCCAAATTTTGAGGCTTCTAGCATATTTCCTATTAATAGCTAATCAATTTCATCGTTACCTTGTGCCAGAGGTGCTGGTCGACTCATATGTGATCTGATATGTGTTATACACAATGGATGATTTCTATTTTGGATTACTAGTTGTAAAGGAGTAAATGACAAACTTAATTCTGAGTAATCTGGGATAAGTTCAGTGTTTCAATAGGTAAAACATATTTTGCACATTGAGAGTCAGTAGCTATATTAAGAGGTTCTGGGAAATCTAATAATACTATGGGAATAACATGTTATTCCGATTTTTGAACATAATAACTAGGACTTTGATCCACTTTACTTAAATTTTATGACTTATAACCTTCCTATCCTGATTGATTTACATCAGCATAGAATGTAGGGACTCCAGAAATTTGCATACATTTGACTATTTGAGGGAGAATATAAGTTCTTTTTTATAAACTGAAATATCTTGCTGTTGATATATGTTGCCAGTCTTTCCCCCAAATCACAGCAAACTCTTTTCTAGTGTTCATTTAAGGCAATTTCAGCATTAGTAAAATGTGCATAACTTCTGCTGCATCTCTTCCTGCTAATTGGTGAAGTCTCATTTTTACTTTCAGAATCAATTGAGAAACTTTTTCTAATAGACCTTTAATTTATATTTTACTGTTTATGTGCTAAAAATAAACACTCTAAGACATTATCTTCTCTCCACACAAGAATCCTTGGGGGAGAATGAGTAGAACTAAGAATGACGTGGGTACAATCAAGCTCTGGGTCCAAGCCATCCACATGTGCATCCTATAATTGCTTTCCTACCAGAGCTAATGATCTGTCAGTCTCAGCTGATAATTTTCTTGGAGTATTTAGTTTGTTATCACCCTATAAGATTTTAAATACATTCCTTAGCTGTTGAACCTGGTTGTGGGTCATAGCCAGTTAATAACTCACAGCAGTTTTTGAATATCTTTAACATTTCAAAATTGATCTCTCCTGGCTTGTATTTTCTGTAGTTGAATTTTATGTAAACCTATCTTATATCCTAAATAATTAATAGTATCTCCTCTTTGTATTTCTTCAAAAGCAAGTTGTAATCCCCAGAAGGGAAAATTCTCTTTATTTCATCTAATGTTTTTTTCCTAAAGTATCTGCATCTGAATCAGCCAGTAAGGTATCATCCATAGAATAAGGTTTAGCTTGAGGACACTGTTTACAAATTACATCTAATGACTGTTGTACAAATATTGACAGAAAGTGTGGCTGTTTAACATTCTTTGTGGAAGAATTTTCCATCAGTACCTTTAAACAGGTTGAAAATTATTACAGGTAGTCACTGTGAAGGCAAATTTTTCTTTACCCTATTCTTGTGAGGGTATAATGAAAAAGCCGTCTTTTAAATCAGTCACTATAATATACCATCTTTTAGGTAATAGTGAAAACAAGGAAATCCAGGCTGGAAAGAGCCCATTGACTGAATCACCTTATTTATAGCTCTCAGATGTTACTAGTCTCCATTTTCCAGATTTCACTTTAGTAACAAATACGAGAACTCCAAGGGCTGTCTGTTTCTTCCACATGTTGAGCATTCAACTGCTCCTGTACCAACTGTTCTAGTGACTGATGTTTCTCCTGCATTGGTTTTCAGTTAGCCATTTTAAAGGTAGAGTGCTTGGCACCTTTGGAAGACCAACAGCTTTCGCGCCCTGCTTTTGCACAGTCTGAATGGTCTGTGACTGTTATTGATAATATCATTTAACATTTTTCTCAAAAGCATTCTTTATTTTATGGTTAGTTTCTGAGATTGGATGATTGTTAATTTGTGTTTTCCATGACTGCAACAAATCAGGTCCCCAAATATTCACGGGTATACTAGCCACATATGGCTTTAATTTTCCTATTTGTCCTCTGATTCTATACACTCAACCCATCTTGCACTTTGTTTTACTTGAGATAAAGATCCTATCCCTAGAAGCTTAAAATTTACCTCATGAAGAGATCTGGATGCCAAAATTTTGGTGAAATTGTTACATCTGTTTCTGTGTGTAGTAAACCTACAATTTCTATTTCATTTATTTGTAGTTTTAGTTTTGATCTGTGACCATTTATATCATTTGCCAAAATACTTGTTTTTTGATCTCTTCCAAGTTTTTTTTTTAAATCTGTTTAAGCTGTTTTATCCTTGATTACATTCAGATGTGTGTTCTTTTAAAAGCAGGTATTAAGCCTTTTAATTGCTTTGTGGATGAGTTTCTCTGACATTGACAGGTAATAATTGAATACAATTTGATATCAGGGCCTGCAGGGAGGCCTCGTAGGGCATTTCCTGATGGCAAAGGGTTACCTTGCCTGTCCCTTGTTGATATGCATTAATTAGTTCAATGAGGACTTTCCCATACCTTCTGCATACTCCAGAAAAGCTGGGAACTTCCATTTGGAGTACCTCTACAAAAAAAAATTTTTTTTTCTGTTCACAACTTGCCTGCAATCCCTTTTCAAATGACCTTGCTTACCACAATTACAACTTCTGCTATTTTGATCTTTCTTTTTTCCCCTTTATTGTTAAAAGAAAAATTTACTTACTCCCCTTGTCCCAGGCCCTCCCGCTCCCCCAATACTCCTCTTCCCTCCCCCTGCTATTTTGATCTTTCTTAAAACTTTTAGAAATTACTTTTATCAGAGAAGCAAAATGCGAGATCCAATATCAGCTATATTTCTAATTCTTGCATCTACTAGTGTTGATTTTACATTTTAAGGCCTAATCACCCCTGGGTATTCTGAATTAGCATGTTCAGAAATCAAAGATTCAATGAATAATATTCATATTACTTTTGGATATGGTGCTATTATATTTATAGCTGAAGTCAACCTTGGCAAAAAATTAGTGAAGGCTTCTTTTGAGTCTTATATAATTTTAGTATATAGATAATATATAATATTATATAATTTTACTCAAGACCTCTTTCCTGATTCTTCTACCTAGTCCCAAGCATTTAAGGCTGTTAAATGACATAGGGCCAAGGTGTGGTCATCAAATTCACACTGTTTTTGCAACTCAGCAAATTGGCCTTGGATCTGACTTTGGGAAATATTAATACCTCTAATCCTATTTCCCTGTTCTATGCCTCTAGTTTCCTCTTTCTACCATGTTCTCCATTGTAACTGAGGACCAACTTCCAATATTGTTATTGTCAGACCTCTCCATTCTTGGGGAATAATTCTGTTCTGATTTGCCCATGAATTTAATATCTGCTTTACATAGGGTGAACACATATCATATGAAATGACCACCTCCCTAAATATTCTCAAATATAATATTTCTATAGGATTTTATTTAACTCCTTGACAACTTTGGGGGTACCTATTATCTCCTGGTAATTCTTGTATAGTAACTTCATAAGCTAAGATTGTTATGTTTATTTATTTATTTTTTTTTTTATTTTAACAACCTCGGGTCATCCCTCTTCAGTTTCATTATACAGTGGTTTGGTTCTTGTCTAAGTTCTTTCTGTGTCTGAGTATTTTTTTTTTGTTTCATTAGTAAGTCTTTCTAAGACTTGTATCTTATCAATCCACTTTTTATATTTGTCTCAAAAAAGTCACTATGGCTATTAAGGATAAAATTTAAGTTACCAGACTGATAGTACTTATAATTGGTAGGGGTGATTTGTCATAAGCTGCTTGTACACAGGTTGTGTATTTCTCCAACTGCTCCCTTATCCTACAAAGGGTTTGTATACTTAAAAGCCTCTCTATACTGTGTGACACTTTGATAAGGAACTCTTTTTCAATCATGTCACATCTTTCTTAATAATCCTCCCCCACCAGAATTAGGAGACACAGTCAATACTCCCTGTTTTGCTTCCTCATATGTGCCCTTTATTTCCTATTGCCTCTGCTCCTATCAGTTCTGAATCAGAAAAGATCCAAGGGTCTAAAGTAAAAGTTGGAATTTCCAGATAAGAAACCCAAGAAGAATCAGTTCCCAAAGAATTTTAGGGGAAAATATTTGAGAATAAAATGGGGTTTCTGGGAATGATCACATATGTTCTATGAGTGGCTGACAAAGCAACACTAAAAGCTGCCAAGTGAATCATCAACATTGAGAAAGAAGAGAATGTGCAGGCCACGTGCTCCCAAGAGCATTCTGTGTTGTGCCGAGGTCCACTGGTTCTTGCCTAGTGAGAGACCATTGTGGAGACCCATTGGACAAGCATTCATATGAGGATCTGAAATAGTCCACATGCTTCCAAACACATGTATACATGTTTAAAATTCTCAAAGAATGAGTTAAAGTTTGTACTGCAGAGTTGTAGTAATAAAAACTTTGTGGAATCAACCAAAACTTGTATGTTCATGAGTCCACAAGCTCCTGACTTCAGTGCTAAGCCCATTCAGTGATGTAAAGACTGTCCTTCCAATAATCCAACAGATTGGGCACCCAGCTACCAAAGAGTGAGAAAAGATCACCATTTCTCAGCAATTGCAGTTAGAGAGTCCACTCAAAATGAAATAGAGATTAATATAAGATCGGAGGCTATAAAACTACAAAAAAAAAGCAGAAAAATGCTTTCAAACATTAGAATAAGCAAGGAAGTTTCTGCAGATAACCCTAAAAGTACAGAAAAGAAAACCAAAAGTATATGGGATTCTTGACAAGAATCTTGTCAAGCAGCAAGCTTTTGGGTCCAAAGTAAACAATCATCAAAGTGGAAAAGCAACCTACACCATGTGATGAAATGTTTACAAACCTGATTTAAAATTCAGACTATAAGAATCACTTCAAAAGAAAGCATGAAGTTGGGTGAATGGGAAATAGGGGTGGATGGGAGGAATATGGGAATGATGAGTATGATGAAATTCTCAAAGAACTACCAAAGTATTATTAAAGGAAGGTAAAAAGGAGAGAGCATGGAGTTTGGGTGGTTAGAGAGTAGAAAGATTTAAGAAGAGTTAGGGTGGAAGAGTGAAGAGTTAGTATAATCAAAATACTATATATGAAATTCTGAGAGAATTAATATAATCATATAGGGATAAGGAGGCAGGTCCTTGAAAGAGCTAATGGGAGGAGTAGTGGTAAATATGATCAAAATAAGAAATTATGGAAGAGCTCTGAAAGGTCCCTCCATGAGATTTTTTTTATTGTAGTTTTTTCTTTCTTCAGGAAAAGCCACATGACACCTGGCACCACCACAGGGCCTCACAGACAGGAGGATAAGGCAGAGTGGAGCAACTGTGGTGGGAATCTTGGCGTGGCCATCTTCCTTTTTTGTGTTCTGGGGTGGTGCACTGATGTGCTGTATGTTGTTTGCTGCATGGTATTAAGGGAAAGTACAAAGATGGCAGAAAATAGGTTGCAAGCTCTCAAAGTTTCACAATGGGATAGAATTAGGAAGCTATGGTGGCTGTTCTTGATCCCTGATGGGGCTATAGCACAGGCAGCTGATGCAGAGATAGCTGTTAGGCCTGAAAGCTAGGGTGGAGTGTTTCCTCTATGTGCTGTGGGGTGGTGTGCCTCCTTGACAAATGTGAATACAGGAATTCTCTACAAAGGGTGGTAGCTTAGAGAGGGCCTCGAAAGCCCCCAAAGTAGAGTGTGTGAGGTAGGATTATCAGAGCTGTGGGACTCCTGCTATGGGTCATGTAAGAGAAATCCAGATGTCTGCCCAGAGGGGATTTTTCTGAATGAAGAAGAAATTCCAATGGGAAAAACACACAGGTGATATCCTCTCTGTTAGCCTCTTAGACATTAGTTAAATGTGATGTGAGGATGAGATAAAGGGTCTTTTTTTTTTGTACAATGTGGGGGAAGGTGTGAGGTAGAAAGTAAACAATAGATCAGTATTCAGATTCTTTCCCCAGATGAGAAACTTGAAGCACATGATAGTAGAGAATGTGGAAATGAGATGGAGGCCACAGAAACTTTCTTATAGATCAGGGAAAGACAGAGAGCTCATGTGCCAAGACCTAAGTGGTATGATGTGTCTGGAGAGTTTCTAGAGAAAGCACACTAATTAAAGCCTCCAAAAGACTGGTCAATGATTCATTAAAGAGAAGATTGCCACTTCACCTCCTGCATGGGAAGAAGGTGAGAATGTGGGGATGCCTCACATCACGGAACATTCAACATTGTCTTATAGGGTACAGAGGGGGTACTTGAACTGTGCACTTATTAGTTACCTCATGAGAAGAATACGTGAGATCCAGTCACTTCTGGTGCTGAGCATACCTACATACCTCTGTGACTTGCTGCTAAGGAGACAAAAAAGTGTAGGTGGAGACTGCTCTTTCATTTCCTGCCTGCCCCGACCCAAATAATCACACAGAAACTATATTAATTACAACGCTGCTTGGCCAATGACTTAGGTGTATTTCTAGCCAACTCTTACATCTCGAATTAACTCATTTCTATTAATCTGTGTGTCACCACGAGGGTATTGCCTACTGGTAAGTTTCTGGCATGTTCTTCTCCCTTGGCAGCTACACGGCATCTCCATGACTCTATATCCACCAACTCTCTCTATATCTCTGTTTGGATTTCCTGACTGGCTTTATTCTGCCATAGGCTGAAGCAGCTTTATTCATCAACAAATAAAGCAACACATATACAGAAGTATAGTGCACATCATTTCCCCTTTTCTGTCCAATTAAAAAAGGAAGTTTTAACTTTGACATAGTAAAATTACATATACAAAACAGTTATCAAACAGGAGTTCCTCTACCACATCTGCAGCAAGGTCTTGAGTACTCTCAACAGCCTCTCCAGGCACCAAAACCTGCTCAGAGACATGAATGGAATAGTCAGGTCACCACAGCCTCCAAGTTCAGAATCAGACTCAGTGATGAGACCTCTACCTGGAACAATGGTACTACTCAGAATCCACACAGGATTGCAAGGACATGGAAATTCTTTTGAACTTCTTTAACAGGTGGTGCCAACTCAATGACTAATCTAAATCTTGCTTCTTTTTCATTCACTTTGCATATAGCCCAGAACACTTGGAAATGATAAACACTCTCTCTTGTGGCCAGAGGCTGAGAGTACACATGAACTCCCTTCCCTGCTCTCCACTGATGATGGCTGAGCTCAATCTGCTCTTACCTTTCAACAAAGAAGTATGTGGAGGGACAACTGCCATGGAAGGTCCACATTTAGACTGAAAAGTCTAATGTAGGTTGTACATGGAACCCACAATAAGCCTGGGTCTTGAACAAAACAAATGAGGGACTCATGCTCAAGAAGTGATTAAGCTCATGGCTAAGTGGAGCAACCCACCAACCACAAGCAGAGGACAGCTATATGGGTCACTAAATTTGGTGATGGTAACATAGGCAACTAAGATGGTGGAAGCTCTGTGATGGCGAATAAAGAGAATGGTTCTCACATGGCTTCTCAGTCTGTGATGTCATTGGTCCTCTACTGTGGAGCTTAACTACACTCCAAGACCTTATTGTTCTCCCAGATTTTGATCTCCCACCAAACTCTTACTTTCTTTTATCTGCATAGAGTCCTTCCAGGACAATGGAAGTAGCAGACCCAGAGGCTGTGCTTGGGCATGGGGACTGTGATGTTTGTTCCCTTCTCACAACTGAGGTCATGCCCACAGACCAAACCCATGTTGGGGCTTAAGGTGGAGGGGATGGCTGCAACAGCAAGCCATCTTCTGAAAGTCTTCTGGCTTCACAGGTTCATTCCTCTAGGTATTCCTTGGCTCACATGTGTCTTGTAGGACCAACTTCTAAGGGAAAGAAAGTCAAACCAAATGTTGTCCAAGCATTGGGAACCAATGGATACAAGTCAGGCTGGGTAATGAGTCCTCTACTCTTCAGACCCTAGACAACTTTTCTCTTTACTTCTCAACTTCTTTGATTTCCCTACACCCTGTCTTGGTTATGTCTGTTTCTTATTATTGTAACTGCTCCCAAATTCTTCCCATTCATGAATATATAAAAAGAATCATTGTGTAGATGGTGAGCTGACTCATATGACCAACTTTCCAAATGAAGGTATTCACTGTAATTGAGAAGACAGAGAGAGGGTGGTGTCAGCTACCCTCCTAATGTGGATAATAGGCTCAGTATACCGTATGCTGGCAGGGCTTAGAAAAGACAAGTGATCATCAGATCTTTCAACTTGACTTGTTCCCATGTTTTGCTAGAAAAAAATCAACACCTAGAGACCAATAGTTGTGAAAGAAGTTGACTTGTTTTCTGAAGCCATCTAAGATGAGACTAAGTCTCTGTGGCAACACCATCTGCATTTGCTGAAGATGCCTGCTCACCTGGTGCAAAAATTGGAAAAAGAAAATTTAAGTAAACTGCTGCCTAAGAGGAAGTTATCTTGTAAACTAACTCATAGCTAGAGAGTTGTTTATTAAGAACTTATTATTAAGCTAGTTGTTTTTATAGCTAGTTGTTTTATAGTTTTTATTAAGCAACATGAAAGTACCTACAGAGATGTCAGGATACATCCGTGTATTAAATTTTATACCCACATAGGAAAGTGGGCCTCTGCAGATGCAAAAATATTAGACATAAACAAAAACATCTGGGGTGAAAGGGATCTGGATAGGCAGATGTCCGACATCTGCAGACAAAGACAAGTAGTCTCCCCTGGGGCACAGTAGATAGTGATGCTCATTCTTTGTGCTGACTTTACATATCATGTGTCTCACATCGGTTGATGCAAGGACATAGCAGATGAGTCAGAGCTCATGATGGAGCAGAGACAGACACTATTCCACAGATGTTGAATAAATTTCAATGAAGGCATTTCAATGTGCAATATCAATAACACTGCATTATTCTATCTAACTTAAGTACCCAGTCTCATAGAAAACTCTTGATTAAGTTTAGATTTTGTACACAGTTGTTAGCATGTCTATGGGATCAACAATTATCACATTCTTCTGGATCATGTGAAGCACACAAATATGTTTAATCAATGTAAAAACCAAATACAGTGTCTATGTTATTGAAAATTAAGTAATCTGAAACAATGAGGAAAATTTGACAATGTTTGGGTGCCAATTTATCTCTTACTGGTCCCACTTTTTACTACTGGTACAGGGAAAATTACCTTCCATTTTGACCTTGGTAAGAGAAAACACTCAATTTACAGCATCAGGCAACTCCCTATCCAGAGAAAATGAAGTGAATGCTGAGGTTGGAGGAGCTGGAGGAGACAGGTTATTGTCTGATAAATCAGGGTTTCCAGGAACACGATGGAGGCATTCTAGAGACCCACTTGGTTTTGGTTACACCACAATTCATGTATTGCCACAATGAAAAGAATGGCAGATCAGGTGGTGCTTCTGGCTAGTAACCCATTAAATCTCAAAGAGAAAGCAGCTAGACAGTTTAATGACATCCCTCATGGAAGCCTATTCATTTTCTCTCTTACTATTTGGACTTCAACACCACTTTGCAGTTTGGGTTTCACATTTCCCTAAAGATTCTTGTGAGAGAAAGCTGTGCTCCACCCTGTCACTGGGCAGGAATGCATCCCAGGGTCGATATTCTCACAGGATTCCACCATAACTGTGGATTAAACTATTAACAGACTAGAATACACTTAACCCACTCCAGGGATAATGATAAAAGCCTATCATTCTTATCTAAACTAAACGTTAGGCTGAAACACGAATTCACAAAGCCACTCATCTGGCAAATCATCAGGTATTGTGTTTCAAGGCTGAAAGGCTGGCGCCCTTCCTTCCTCTGAGAAAATCCACAAATATAGATCCCTACAGTTCACGTAGGCAACAGGCATCCCATCCTTCCAGAACAATTGGACAAGTGTCCTTGTGGTGTGATGGAGCACCCTTTGGGTATATACCTGAGAGTGGTATAGCTGGGTGTTGATGTGGATCAATTCCCAATTTTCTGAGAACCTTGTATATTGATTTCTAATGTATTTATAAAAAATTACACTCCCACAAACAATGACTAATTTTTCTTTTGTTCCACATTCTCCCCAGCCTGAACTGTCATTTGTGTTTTGATCTTGGCCATTCTAACAGGTGTAAGATGGAATTTTAGTGTTGTTTTGATTTGTATTTCCTTTATGGCTAATGATGTTGAATATTTCTTCAAGTGCTTCTCTGCCATTTGAGATTCCTCTGTGGGAGCTTCTCTGTTTATATCTGTACTCCATTTTTAGATTGGTTTATTTTGTTTGTTGATATCCAACTTCTTGGGTTTTTTATGTATTTTGGAAATTAGCCCTCTCTCAGATGTGGGGTTAAAGAAGATCTTTTACCATTCTGTAGACTGCCATTTTGTTCTGTTGATGGTATCCTTTGCCTTACAGAAATATTTCACTTTCATGAAGTTCCATTAATTAGTTCTTGATCTTAGTGCCTGCACTACTGGTGTTTTGTTCAGGAAGTTGCCTCTTGTGCTAATGCGGTCAAGGCTATTTCCCACTTTCTCTTCAATGAGGTTCGATTTACCTGGATTTATGTTGAGATCTTTCAACTACCTGGATTTGAGTTTTGTGTCTGTAGATAAATATGGATCTATTTGCTGTCTACATGCTGACATCCAGTTATTCCAACACCACTTGTTGAAGATGCTTTCTTTTTTTTTGGTATAATTTTGACTTTTGTGTCAAAAATCAGGTATCTATAGGTGTGTGGATTTACTTCTGAGTCTTTGAATCAATTCTATTGATTCACCTGTCTGATTTTATGCTAATACCATGCAGATATTATTACTATAGCTCTGTACTACAGCTAGGAATCAGAGATGTTGAGACCACTGGAAGTTCTTTTAATTCTGCAGAATGGTTTTATCTTTCCTACTTTTATTTCTATATGATGTTAAGTATTGTTCTTTCAAGATCTGTAAAGACTTGTGTTAAAATTTTCATGGGGATTGTGCTGAATCTGTAGACTGTTTTATGATAAGATGGCCCTTTTTACTATGTTAATTCTACCCATGAGCATGGAAGGTCTTTCTACTGATATCTTCTTTAATTTCTTTCTTCAAAGACTTGAAGTTATTGTCATACAGGTCTTTCACTTACTCGGTTACGGTTACACCAAGACATTCTATATTATTTGTGGCTATTGGGAAGGGTGTTGTTTTTCTGCTTTCTTTTTCTGCCTATTTATCATTTATATATAGGAGGGTTAATGAATTTTTTAGTTAATCTTGTATTCCGACACTTCACTAAAGGAGTTTATCAGCTGCACAAGTTCATAGAGTTTTTGGGGTCACTTATGTATACTATCATATCATCTGCAAATAATGATCCTTCAACTTCTTTCTTTCTAATTTATATCCATTTGATCCCCTTCATTGTCTCATTGCTTTAACCAGAATTTGAAGTACTATGTTGAATAGCTCCGGAGAGTGTGGACAACCTTATCTTGTTCCTAATTTTTAGTGGAATTGCTTTGAGATCCTCTCCACTTAATTTGATATTGGCTACTGACTTGTTGTAAATGCCTTTATTATGTTTAGGTATGTCCCTTGTATCCCTGATCTCTCTAAGACTTTTATCATGAAGGGGTGTTAGATTCTGTCAAAGTCTGTTGCAGCATCTAATGATTTGTGTATTTTTTTCAGTTTGTTTACAAGCTGGTGTGGTGGTTTGAAAGAAAATGAACCCCAAAAAGAGTGGGACTATTGAGAGTATGACTTTGTTGGAGGAGGTATGTCACTGTGAGCTATGAAGTCTTATTTGCTCAAACTTCCCTCAGTGTGACTGACAGATGACTTCCTGTTGCCTGGAAGATGTAGGACTCTCAGTTACTAACAGCACTTTGTCTACCTGTGTACCACCATGCTCCCCATCGTGATAATGGACTGAACCTCTGAAACTATAAGTGAGATCCCTCAATTAAATGTTTTTTTATTGTTAAAAGAAAAATTTACATTTACTCCCCTTGTTCCTGGCCCTCCCGCTCCCCTACTACCCCACCGCCCTCCC
>JAQHUG010000481.1:0-10117 GCA_028555095.1 Dicrostonyx torquatus | reverse complement strand
TTTCCCTACTTGGAGTTGTGCTGGTGGAGTGTCTGCAGTTGATGAAACTGCTTGGGAAGGTTTAGGAGATGTGGCCTTATTGGAGGAGCTATGTCACTGGGGGTGGGCTTTGAGATTTCAAGACATGTGCTCTTCGCCTCTTGCTTGCAGTTTAAGATGCAGAGATCTGAGGTCTCAGTTTCTCCTGCCGCCATCATGGACTGTAAACTTCCGGAACCATAGTTTCATTAAGTGCTTTCTTTTGTAAGTTGCTTTGGCTTTGAGGTTTTATCACAGCAGTGGAAGAGTAGTCCACACCTGGACATAGGATTAAATCAACTCCTAATGAGCTATCAGTATACTCAGATTAGTGTATCTCTCTGCTCTCACCTAAGAAGCTTCTCTTAGGAAGATTAATCGGAGCAGATGCCGGTTAACATAGAAACGTACAACTGGCCAAGGTGCAGAGAACAGAAAAGTCTGGAATGTTTAGTTATATGTGGAAAATAGATACCATATTCCTCCTTTAAATATGCAGCATCCATTATGGGAAATTGTAGTAGAAGAGTGTAAGAGCCGGGGCTGACTTATGACTACGAGGAAACTGTTTTGTGCACACAGTAAGCAGCTACAAATGTGAACTCACAGACATTGTGACAGGATGCACTAGGCCAGTGCAAGCCAAAGCAAGACCAAATGCCAGCACAGAGAGGGAAGCTGGACATACAATCTTACCCCTAACCGTGATGCTATTGGCAACTTATAGCTTCTTGGTGAGGGAGATTCAGTTTTCTCTAAGAGTATAGCCACTGGTTAGCTGACTATACCAGTGAAAGGGCAACATCAAAGAGTATTTGGGTACCAAAAATTAGTCTTGATGGATTTAGAAAACAAAGGCATGGATTTATGTGGGCAGAGAAGTGAGACAGACTTGGAAAGAGCTGGAGAGGACGGTGAATGTGATCAAACCACATTGTATGGAACTCTCAAAGAGCTAATTAAAGAAGAGAACATCCCTGTGGCTGCTGTAAGCTGTGCTGATGTCTGTGGTCCGTGCTGCCACTAGAAACCATGCAAGGGGGTTGGAAAGGACTGTTTTAGTTAAGAGGCTGATCAATGGGAGTCTGGCCCTGTTACAATGAGTATATAGGCAACACAAATTAACCTTTTTTTTTTTGGTGGGGGGTAGGGTGCAAGGTGGGAAGGTGAACCTGGAAGGAATGGCAGGTGAGTGTGATCAAGATGCACTGTACAAAATTCCCAAATAATTGATAAAATATTATGCTAGGGGAAAAACAGAAAAAAAGAAGAGAACAATTTCAGGACAGATTATAGAGTTTGCTAATGTTCTAGACATCAGGCTTCTTCCGTATTGGTGGACAGGCAAGGTCATGTAACCAATGTGATAATGAAAACATGTTTTCTGGGAAATCCCTCTAAATTTTGCTGATGTCTGTATTAGACACAAGGATGCAGAGCTCCAAGCGTTTCACCACCTCCTGTTTTGTCAGGTGTGATGTTAACCCTTATCCTAGAGACCAACAGCTGTCCACAGCATGCGAAGATCTGCGGTTGTTCAGCAGGGAGATCACTTGTTGAAAATTCAAGCCAGGTCCAGGTCGCTATGGGTTGAGTTGAGTATAAGTGAGGGAGTCTGATGGTTTAGGCCCATCTTCTGAGTTCAAGCTGCATCCCCTTCTCATGCATGATGGAAGGTACCTTTAGTCCTCGACCAGCATCCTATTGAGGCGATGAGTGGCACAGGAGACTTTATTTAATGTCATTAACCATTCTATTTTCTTGATGAAAATGGGAGAAGTGGAATTTGCCCCGACCTTAGCTTGTAGCCAAGGAAAAGGGTGAGTATCTGAAAGTGCAAAAATATCCCAGAAATAAGGAATCAGAGTCCAAGGGATGTCTGGCAAGTATGACCAGACTTCAAATGGGCTACAGTTGAGGAGAACTCTGATCGGAGTTGAAGGGCGATCAGATAGAAATAATGATTTGTGCTGACTTGAAATATTGCCACAGTAAGGACCAGCCTTCAGCAGCTCAGGAAAAGAGCTGCAGAGTAGGTGAAGTAATCACTCAATTTGATTTTCCTGTCTGAAGGAGTAAAATTTAATTTTCTGTGGCCAATGACTGGCATAAAACCTACCGAGGGATGATGAAAAAGAAAAAAAAAAACACAAAAAAACCACACCTTTAGGGTCTTACATTTCTTTCCTTACCTTTACCCAGTTATATCCTTCTGTGTATTTTTTTCCTTACATCTTAAATACCCCAGCAAAATCTCTTAAGCACTATGAAAATTACCACGTGGTTACATTCTATTTTTTTTTAAGTGAATGATTACAATGAATGCAAATAAAAGCATAATGTTTTTCATATTCCTTACATAATTAAACATTTTACATATCACAGGTGAAAACCAAATTATTTCCAAGAACCCATTCATGCCCAAGCAATTTATCATAGACTAACAAGATGTAAGCAAGCAAGATATATTTCTCAACAGCTCTTTTACTGGCAGATTGCATTTTGCAGGTACAAAGAAAGGACCAGCTGGGTGGTGGTGGCGCACGCCTTTAATCCCAGCACTCGGGAGGCAGAGGCAGGCGGATCTTTGTGAGTTCGAGACCAGCCTGGTCTACAAGAGCTAGTTCCAGCGCAGGCTCCAAAGCCACAGAGAAACCCTGTCTCGAAAAACCAAAAACCAAAAGAAAAAATAAAATAAAATAAAGGACCAATCATTTAATTATTTATCTCAAAAGCCAATCTTACAAAAAAAATCTTAAAAGCATCACAAGTCTAACCTTCTATATATGGAAAAAAATCAGTCAGTTCTACTTTAAATTCTCAGGGAACCATACCCAGTTATCAACAGGTTTTTTTTTTTTTGTATCAGGAAACTTAGGGCAGAAATGGGTACAAGGAATTAATCACTTTTGACCACTGACTCATCCTAGCAGGGAAGGCACATCTCATCTGCTAATAGTAACTAGGCTGTCTTTGTTCTTGTTCCTTGACCTCGTCAAGTCCCTCACTCAACTATGTCTGTCTAAACTTTAAATTGTTCCCCAAGATTTTCTACCTCAGAATCATTAACAAAAATATCTCAACCTAACCTTAAATTATTTAAAGCTTTCTTTTAGCTATGGTGCACAGTGAAGCCCATGAACACATCTCTCAACATTAAGGTTAAGAGAACTCGAGCTGGCCTAACTTCTAGGACACATTGTTCTTCTTAATCATTACCTTAAGTCACAGTCCACATGAATCTTCAAGAGAAATGCGTAAGTCCTAGCTACAGAACGATTCCTTCTTCTTATTTCCATCCTGCGAAGGCCCTGCTTTATCACAGGGGCAGGCATAACACCATATTCTGCTTTTAAATATAGTAATTTTCACACAAAACTAGCCTCTATCACAATCCATTACTATATTTATTTAAAAACCCTCAATCATCAAAATTCTACTTAAACTAACACTCTTATTGTATAAAACCGTTGCTTCACTTAAGCAGTATGAGACTAAATCATGTTTATAATAATTCACAGATAAAACTGCCCAGTAGAATGGGATACTTCCATGAGATAATCACACTACATTCAATGCAGTGTCGATTCCCAAAAACCCACTCATTTAATGGCAGATACTTGAGAAAAATGGCAGTGGCCTTTGTAAAGGCATAATAGTAAGAGACATTCTGGAGCTGGAGTCCTTGGGGACTTGCCCAGATTCACCCATTAGTGCCTTGCATTCTTGTGGGTCAATCTCCGGAAGTTCAATGTAAATCAAAAATAAAGAAAAGCTAGACAGTTTCAGAGGACTTCGAGAGCAAAGATATTCATTTTTCCTCTTGGGTTTTAGCCTTGAATGTTGCTGTCTTGTGTAGGAATCACCTTCCTCTAAAGAGCTGTGAGAGTGAGGGAAAAGACTACCCAAGGCCTGTGTCACCACAGATGTGAGTTAAACAAGAACTGTGGTCCTTGTTCACCAAGAAAAACCTATTTCTTGCTCTACTCATCAAGAAAAATGTCAGGTATCAAGGGACTGAATGTGGAAAGTCTAACCATCTATTTCTCTAACAAGGTCCAAAGGTTCAGCGCCACACAGGCCACTGAGGCAGCCCACACCTGCCTCTTCCTGACAGGTGGGATCAGATCTGGTAAGAGCCTGGAGTCCTAGAGCCTGGAATTCTAGAGTCCAGAGGCTTGGCGCCTGGAGGCCCAATCTTGTAATCAGCATAGCAAATTGGAAGAAAGGCAAAGTTGAGGGGTGGGGCCAGCTAGAGAGAGACTTGGGATTTAAAGCTTGAGTGTCACTTGGCCAGATCCTGGGACCTCAGTGACCTTTGACAAACTGTGGAGTGCACCAAGACGGCAGTGGTCACCACAGGTGATGCCCAGTCTCTGCTAAGGCAGAATGGGGAGTAACACCGAAGGAGGGCCTTGGGAGATTTCATGGAGAACCAGGTAGATCCCCAGGAACGAGAATGTCTTCTCAACCTCTGCAGTCCTGCTGTGTGGAGGTGGACGAGGGTGGCGAAACCAGAGAGGAAATCAGGCACCCCTAGTTCCGGGTTTGCATAGGTTCCCATTAAGTGCAAGACTGCTCTGCTCTGGAGTGACAGCTGGTACCATGTACAGTAGGGACATGCTTATTTCATTATGGGTTCAAAGGGATCATTTTCCTGCATATTATCACTGGATAAAAACTGCTTTTCATGATCGGTAGGAGCAGAAGTGACAATGGCATGTTTCTAGTCAAGAACAATAGAGGGCATGGTTGAAGAGACCAAGCATGTCATGTTCTGAAATCCTGGGAGTGGCTTTCTCTAATACTCCAATTTCACTTGTGGCTCTGTCTTACAAGGACATTTCCATGTCACCCTTTCCTCACGGAGGTAATGTGTGTGGGTCAGATGGATTAGGAGCTATAGACCTTCCCCTATATTTTAAGGAGGACTTAAGAGGTTCAGAAGCCTATCTCTTGATACTTGTTAGGTAGGGATAGAACAGCATAGTCTCAGTCCATGCAGTTACCATGTGATTAGAATCACATGCTATGCAATAGAAGTTTGCTTCATTACAAATCCTAGGTTACCTACGCCACAAGTCCATAGTTGTATAGGTTTTGAACTATGAGTGTATTATTATCCTTCTGATAAATTAAGCTTCTAGTATATATGGAGTTTGTATTCAGAATTCTAGAATTCTGGACATATGCTGTACTTATTTATTTATCTATTTTATTCTTCTCTCATTTATTACATCTCAACTGCAATTTCTCCTCCCACTACACTTCCTGTATTGAGTGATGGACCAATTCAATACCATTCAGTGAGCCTTTAATCCAAATACATATCTAGCCATTTACAAAATCTATGCAGAAATATTTGGAAGAATAGTTTTTTTTCTACCATAGATGTTTTCATTTCTCAGGAAGGAGGAAGAAGACATTTTAGAAGTATCACTTCTCTCCCCGTCTCTACATTCTTGAGACATGATTCCTGTTGTCTTTCTGGCTGTCCTGTGCTTGGGAATGGCCTCATCTACTCCATCACCTGATCCCATTTTGGATGCTGAATGGCAGGAGTGGAAGACAAAATATGGAAAAGCATACAGTTTGGTTGGTAATGTTGAAAATGCTCAGAGGGAACTCAGAGTGCTATTGGGGGTTATGGGCACAATAGAGGCCACAGAAACTGCCTTTCTCCGAAGAATTACCTACACAGGTGAGCATCGGGTGGTCAGGATCTCTGTTCCTAGAGATGTGCCAAATGGTTTGTTTCAGTATCCCGAAATCTCTCTCTGGGTTCTCTCTACCTGTTGCAACAGGTATTCAGGCAGTTTGTGTATGGATTAAAAATAATATCCTCCATTATTGTTATTTCCAGGAGGAAGAGGGACAGAAGCGAGCAGTATGGGAAGAAAATATGAAAATAATCAAATTGCACAATCGGGAGAATGGCCTGGGGAAGAATGGCTTCACCATGGAAATGAATGCCTTTGGTGACATGGTGAGCATGACATTGATAGTTGCAATGTGTTGGGTGACATGGTGAGCATGACATTGATAGTTGCATAATGTGTTGGGTGACATGGTGAGTGTGACGTGCATAGCTGCACAATGTGCTGAGTGACATGCTGAGTGTGACATGCATAGCTGTACAATGTGCTGGGTGACATGGTGGGTGTGACATGTGTAGCTGTACAATGTGCTGGGTGACATGGTGGGTGTGACATGCATAGCTGCACAATGTTTTACTCTCCAAATTGTTGCTGTCTTTATTTTCCAATGATTTATGTGTTTTTCCTTAAAGACCAGTGAAGAATTCAGAAATTTGATGATGAATATTCCAGTCCCCACTCTCAAGAAAGGGAAAAACGTCCAGAAACGTCTGGCTGGTGATGTGCCCAAATTTATAAACTGGAGAAAGAAAGGCTATGTCACCCCTGTGCGGAGACAGGTATTAGCATTTCACACGCTTATCAGTTAGGAGGTGACATGTCTCTATGAATCAAGTGAGTTGATTTTCTAATAATATTGTTATTCTTGTGTTTTCATACAATGCATACCTAGCATCTTATCCACCACTACCTTAGCCTTACAGCTCCACCTAGTGTACCCTGTCACATCTTACGGTGTCACATCACCTTTTCATGCTGTCTCTAACCTGCAGACATCAGTAGGTCCTACCCTTATGTGAATGTGTGTGGCCAACCACTATGACCTGAGCAACGGCCATCTGTCAAATCTCCAAAGAAGACTGACATCCTGACAGGCTTCCATCAACTGCCAGTGGCTCACTTTCTTACACAGTACTCACCTCTCTGATTTGGAGTTGCTATTTGTTTGTGGATGATTGTCATTTGTTCTCTGTTTAGGGTAGATGTACTGCTTGTTGGGCTTTTTCTGTGGCTGGTGCCATAGAAGGACAGATGTTCCGGAAAACAGGCAAACTGATTCCTCTGAGTGTCCAGAACCTAGTGGACTGTTCTAGACCTCAAGGTAACAGGGGCTGCTTTAGAGGCAATACATTCCTTGCACTGCAGTATGTGAAAGAAAACGGAGGTCTGGAGTCCGAGGCAACCTATCCATATGAAGAAAAGGTCAGTGGATCTGCTATGCTATTGTTTCTTAAAGTTTGTGATCACAGGACTATCTTAGCATGGTTATTTATCGATATGGTTTCCATGTAGCTGATCCTACTTCTGTAGCAAGGAGAACATTAAAAATCTTTATATAGAATATAAATTTCTTCACTATGAAAGTTTCTTATGGACTGCAAGACCTAATGGGGTATCACTTGCAACATGAGAGCTAATTTTCAGTTTCAAATCTCCCAGTAACATTTTATTTCCTGGGATGATTTATAACAGCCCAAACTCGGGGATGCTCAGCCACAAAGTGAGGAGTATGGCTCTGACTGTTGTTCTCCAGGGATCAGAGGGAAGTAACACAGTCTTTTAACTCTTTCTGTTTTTAAGGAAGGGCCCTGCAGGTACAGTCTGGAAAATTCTACAGCTAGTATCACAGGCCTTGTGTTAGTACCAAAGAGTGAAAAGGCCCTAATGAATCTTGTGGCAACTATAGGACCCATTTCAGTTGCAATTGACGCAAGACATGATTCTTTCCAGTTCTATAAAGAAGGTAAGAATGATCTCTTCCAGATATTAATTGAAAATGTATATATATATATACATATACATATATATACATATATATGGCATTTCTGTTCAACAGACCATTTTTTAAAAATCAAACATAATTTGAGTACATGGGTTTCCATATTTTATAGGTATTAATTCAGTAATCTTGTGTGTCATTGGTACTTGGCACAACCTCACCTTGCACACAAACAATTCATAATCCATAAAATTTATTGTTTAGCTTAATTTCTCGATGTCCTATGTGTGATATGTCTTTAAGATTCTTCATGAGATAGCATTCCTAGAATAAACCTAAAGTGGATCATGAATTAAGAAATTTATGCTCAGTGGTGCTTGCTGGCAATGGGATTCTATTAGTGAAACCATGAGTTGTAAAGAATCTTTTTCTATGTGTGTAGACAAGTGTTTATCAATACATTTATGATCACTTGGATTTTTCCTGATTCTCATGGGGACCTGTGCCAGGATTCCTGTCAATGACTTATCCAATTGTCACTGGAGTTTGTATCATTTCAGAGAAGTCAGAAAATGCCTCACTTATGGTTGCTGACTATTGTCAGGTTCCTGGGGCCTCTCACTGGTCACTGATGCTATTTTCCAGGAATATATCATGAGCCAAATTGCAGTAGTTCTATTGTCACCCATGCTATGCTAGTGGTCGGCTATGGCTTTGAAGGAAGAGAGTCAGATGGCAGGAAATACTGGCTGGTCAAGAACAGGTACAGACTGCTGAAATTGTTTGTATTTCTGGTTGGGAGGAGGTTTTTCTGTTTCTTGTGACAGTTCTTTGGGTGGGAGTTCTTGTCACCATGCTCTTAGGCACTGAACTATCTCCAGCCTCAATCCTGGCTTTCCGTGTGATTCTGGAGTTGCATTCCAGTCCTTTATGGCCAGAACTTGATCCTTTGAGCCGTCCCTATGCTCTGAGAAACCAGCTCATGCTGTATGGCCACAATGTTCATATTCAGCGACTGGCTTTGTTAGCTTCTAATATCATATTTGTGCCACTGCTTTTCTAAAATCTGACACAAAACTTGTTACTTCTGAACTACCCATGGTTGGAAAGTTGTCCTCTCTTCCTTGTTGTGGTTTTCACAGTCTTGTGTGAGGTTCCCAAGACTTGGTTTCTAAGAGTCGATCCTCTATTTCTCCTGATGCTTTCTATTAAGCTGGCCCCTGGGTCAGTGCTCAAAAGAGGAGTTATTATAATAATCCACTATGCTGTGTTACTTTTGCTAAAGGGAAAACATGTTTTCTTTCAGCATGGGTAAAAAATGGGGCATTAGAGGCTACATGAAGATCGCCAAGGACCAGAGAAACCACTGTGGAATTGCTACATATGCCATGTACCCTACAGTGTGACCTGCTTGGTGGTGACAAGGAAGGAATCGAAGTAAGACAACATGTACAGAAGAGGCACTTCTTTCTCAAAGCAACCAGCCACTCTGTGCATAAGACACTTCGGCCACTGATATGCCAGTTGTGATGTGAATTTCGTGACATACTTACTCTAGTAAGGCATGATCACTGCTGTAATTGATGCTGTACACTGATTTGTATTTATGTTTTCTGTAATAACTTGATTTTTATATCTCACTATATCAAATTATGTCTTCAAAATTAAAGGTTTCTCTAAGGGGTTCTCAGTCATTTGAGATCCATCTATTGAAAATTCTGTCTCGATCTACACCACATTTTAAAACTGGATCCTTTGTTGTGGCTGTTTTGCTATCCAGTTTTTTGAGTTTTCTTTATATATTTTGGATATTAGCTGTTGCTGTAAGGACTAGCTGTCAGCAGCTCAGGAATTGTGGGGAGCCATGAAGTTGGCAGACTAGTCACCCAATTGACTTTTCTATCTGAGGAAGTAAAATTTAATTCTCTGGGGCTGGCAAAAAGGGAAACACCACACACACACACACACACACACACACACACACACACAGAGAGAGAGAGAGAGAGAGACAGACACAGAGACAGAGAGACAGAAAGAGATATAAGCAAACCCACAATGTTTTCCGTGTTCCTCACATGATGAAACATTTTACATACTACAGGCGAAGACCAAACTCTTTCCAAGAACCCACATACATCAATTTCCAAGCAGTTTGTTATAGCTTAGCAAAGTGTAAACAAGCAAGGTTATTCATCTCAACCAATTCATTTACTGGCAGGGTGCATTTACAGCTACAAAGACAGGACCAATCATTTTGTTATTTATCTCAAAAGATAATCTTATAAAAATTTAAAAGAATCACAAATTTATGCTTTTATGTATGAAAAACACTCAGAGAGGTCTACTTTAATCCCTATTTATATCAGTATGGAAGAGCAATTGTGCTGAATACCACAACTGAATAAAATCTGAATGGGCTTTTTATTGACTTGGTATTGAAAAGTGACCTAACTTCACTTCTTTTTTCTCATTTTTCAAAGAAATAGGGAGATTGGTGTTCTTC
>JAQHUG010000480.1:977001-1019924 GCA_028555095.1 Dicrostonyx torquatus | reverse complement strand
CATACAGGGCAAGGGTAAGCTGCTGGCCCTGGGCAGAAAAAATTAATAGCAAGAGCTCAGGATGGAATTTGCTGCTTCCAGAAGAGTTTTGTATAGTTTACAGAAACTATAAAGAGATTTATTATCTCTCCCACCAAGTCACCTCAGTTGAATCTCTCTCCAGATCTGTTGCCAGGGCCACCCACTCAACTCCTAAAGCGTTCCCATCTCAGTCTGGGGTTGAGTTTCAGTTGATAAAGGGCTGCCTAGCATGCGCTAAACCCCGGGCTGGCTCCCCAGCAGCGCATCCCACTCAGCAAGTGGAAGTCTGAAGTCCACCTATGGCCACAAAGCAAGTTTGAGACCAGCTGGGTCTACTGCATGAGACTGAGTCTCAAAATGACAACAAAACGTGCTCCTGTTACCGATATAGCCCCTACCAGGTCAGCTTTTTGAAACTTCTGCCACTCACATTTGTCCCAAGATAGAGTATGAGTCCTGTTTAGTCGTGATCTGGTGAGGCAATGTTCTCTTGTGACACCCACAAAAGGTACCCCCTGAATTCCTGTCTGTCCCTGAAAGACTGGGCCCCGCTCCTGATTCACAGCACCTGACTTTTACAGGCATCTCAAGTCCCAACTCTCATCCCAAACTGAACAAGAATGCCGCTTGTCAGGAGCACCATCGACCACAGGCTGTCCCCTGCCAGGTTTGGGTGTGCCTCCTTCCTCCTGAGCCTGCAACAACGGACGTCTTAGAGCCCCTACTTTCCAGGAATAGGCAGAGAAGACAGGGAGTCCCTTTGCCAGGTGACCGAAAGCTCTGCTCTCACAAACTGCCTTCCTCCAAGGGGAAGATCTGAGAATGAAAAACGTGCTGCCTCTGTATGACCCAGGGGTGCCCTGGGATTCCACTCCAATATGATCAGGATGGACCTCTCGCCTCAGTTCAGATTTTATCTAGGGACAGGATTTAGGAGGCTGGTGGCCAATGAAAGGATTTGCGTCACTGCCCCAGGTACTAAAGGAATAGTCTAAACATGTGTCTGTGGTATCCCCTGGTGGTGGTGACAACATATTGCACCCTATGCAAGGCCATTGCATCAAGGGGGCAGATGTGACCCAGTCCTATGCCTAGACAGGAAGAGCACCCACTGATGCTCATGCTCAGGGCTCCCAGAGTAGCTAGGAGAATACTTTTCCTGTAAAAGTCATTATGGTCATCCTCATCGGAACACCCCCTTTGCCCACCAAGATCCTCCCCTTGCAGTGGGAAGGTCCAACCAATACTTCATCAACAAACTAAGAATGGATGGGTATCATGAGTGACTGAGGGGAAAGGTGAGATGCAGGGGCAGTCTGAACAAAAGACAATGAGGTCCCATGACAGGTCATTGGAGGTGAGTGATCCAAGCTGCTGAGACCCATTTATGGTACCAGATGTCCAAGGTTTCCCTCCAGTGACCCCATGGGGTGAAACAGCAAGACACTGGGCAAGCATGTCCAGGATACCTGGTCCAAAGCCTGAAGCACAAAATAGCCTAGGGTGACCATGAAGCTGCTCACTTGCTTCCAGACCTCCTGGCTCCAATCCTGAAACCCAGGCCAGCAGTGAATTAGACCTCAGTATCTCCTCTCCCTTTGAATCCCCAAATTTGACGAGACTTCTCATACACACATCCCAGTCAGGCCCTGTCATCCAGCTCACATACTGGGAGTTGGAGCAGAGAAAGAAAGAGGAAGCAGAGCCTCCTCCAAACTCTCACTGGCTGAGGCCTTCTCCTGCCTGTCCCAATAAGGCAGGCTTCTGGAGCCCTGACCCTGATGGTTAAGTGGGGCTGGAGCCACTAGAACCGGAGCACAGTCTACAGCTTGTCACCAGAAGCAGCAGTAGAGGAAAGTATCCCAAACTGTGGTCACCTTCCCCACAGGCTCAAGCCCTTTCCAGCCCTGGGCATCTATACAGCCCTAAGGATCTGGAGCCCATTCTGCTGCTGGTGAATTATGCCTCCTGCCATCGCCCTCTGCTGGCAGCCCAGTAGACCTTGCTGGCATCCATTTTCTATCAAACTCGGGGCAAACAGGCAGTCAGGCAGCCTCTTACTGGCAGCACCCTGGGGGACTGAATCAGGAAATCCTTGAACAATCCAGGGTGCCTGTGCCACAGTCTCAGCAAGAAGAGTTTCAGGGGGCAAAGCACAAGACCCAGCGCAGACCCTTCTGGCAGTGAACTTGCTTCCCTCGTGCCCTTCCGTGAGGTGACCCGCAGCCCCGTTCTCATCCCAGACTCAGTTCAGCACCAAGGCATTGCTCTGTTTGTCTTTATTGGTTGGGAGGAGAGGGGACTGAAGAGCTACGACACAAGCAGGGCCACCCACAGTCAGCAAAGCACAGAACAGCCATGCGATGCATGTGTGCGTGCAAGGTGCAGGAAGGAGAGCCCCGAAATTCACTCGCAAACACCTCCTCAGTGTCCAAAAAGTGTGACAGCAACATGGGGAAGAGAGCCTCCACCATAGGCAAGGGTAGGGACTGGGGACATACTGGGGAAGCCCCCTAGCCCAGTGCCATGCACCACACTTTCCAGCAGAGGCCAGCTCGGGAGACGGGGCAGGGAAGGAGACCAAAAGGGCCGGAGGAAAGAAAAGCTGGGAGTCACTCCACTTGGTCTTCTTTGGCATCCACCTTGAGTAGAGGGGAGAAAAAGGAAGCAGAGGAAAACAGGTTCAAAAGGCGCCAGCCTTCCTGGATCCTTCCTAGCATCTTACTCAAGCGTTGGCTTTCCTGAGACTCCAGAGATCATGCCCCTATCCCACTAGCATAAGGTGTCTGCTATAACCCTCTGCCCAGCTTCTCCTTCTCTGACACTCTCTGACCTTGACCCTGCAGATCCCACTTAGTTCACTGCCATCCTCTAAGCTCCCTAAGAAGTCAGTTCTCAGAGAGCACTGGGCATACACACCTGGTTGTCACCACTTAGGGGACAGGCTAGTCCCAAGGCCTGGGTGGCTGTGACAGGTCCTACCCTGCCGGGAGATCTCCTCACCCTCTGGGCTCTGCCCCAGCTTACGGATGTGACGTAGGAACGATGTGGCATTGAATGCTCGCTGTGAGATGAGAGTGGGGTCAGGGCAAGCTGGGCTCAGCAGCAAGATCAATTCCAAGACCAGCATCAAGACATCAGTGGCCACGCCCTGGAACAGGAGGATGGTAATCTCTCTCTCCTTGCTCACCTTCCACTGGGTCCGGGCAAAATTCTTCTGGATCTGTTCACTGACAGAACCCAGGATGTCTTTGTCCAAGGCTGCATCCCCAGAGATCCTAGAGAAAGGTTGAGAGTTGGCACAAGTGTCGTTCCTGTCCCTGTACCACCTGCCAGGCATCCTACTCACCAAAGATGCTGTAAGGCCTGTTGGCAGGTGAACCTCTTCTGGGGATCACGCTCCAGCAGGTGCCTGATGAAGTCTTTGGCTGGAGCAGGGAGCAAAGTCAGTCTGCCCTGTCCCTGGTGCCTTTTGTCACTTCCCAGCACAAAGCCAGTCTTACACTCTTACACTCACCTGATTCTGAGATGTCATCCCAAAAGGGAGAATCAAACTCGTAGCTGGCCCTCAGAATCTGACTGAAGAGTTCAGGGTCGCTCTCGTCGTAGAAGGGGGGGTACCCACACAGCCTGGCACCCACAGATGAATCACCCAGATGTCCACCCCTCCCCAACCCAGCAGGGGCAGGCATGTAGGAGTTGAGCCGTCCCAGCGGTCACTCACAGGATGTAGGAGATGACACCCAGGGCCCACACATCTACGGCCTTCCCGTAGGGTTTCTGCTCCAGGAGCTCTGGGGCTGGCGGCCAGAGGCAGACAGACAGACAGACATGTCTGCACAGGCACGCACACATGTCATGCCCTTGAGGGCCACACCTGGTGTACTTATTCAGCCCCAGGAATAGACTTCCACAAGCAGCAGGTGTCCTAGGTCCTGGAGCTTTGGCATCCCCAGGGTCACCAGCTCCCTCCCCGCAACAGTTAGAGCACTTCCCTCTTACCCACATATCCTGGGGTCCCACAGGCTGTGCCTAGCATGTTGCCAGCTTGTATTTTGGACAGGCCAAAGTCAGAGACCATGATCTTGGAGTCCTCAAAGGGTGTGGCATAGAGGAGGTTTTCAGGCTGTTGACACATGGAGCCAAGGAAAGGACCTGAGTCCCAGAATGGTTTAGGCACTGGAATAGGGTGGGCCTCAGCACCCTTAATTTCCCCAAATCCAGACTGAAGTGTATTTTGGCAACCAGACACTCAAGGCCAGAGACAGGGCCCAACCAGGTACCTTGAGGTCCCGGTGCACAATGCCCAGGCTATGAAGGTAGGAGACAGCTCCGAGGACCTGCCCTACAAGGTGGCTGGCATCCTTCTCTGTGTAGGAGCCCCGCTCCATGATGCGGTCAAACAGTTCGCCACCAGTCACCCTGGGGACAGGAGGAATGAGGCAAGAGATCAGCTGAGCCAGGCATGGGTCTTGGCATTGCACCCCTTCTGCCCAGCCCTCCCAAACAGCCCTCCTCACAGCTCCATGGCCAAGTAGAGGTGAGAAGGGCTCTCATGAACGTCTTCCAGAGCCACAATGTTGGGGTGGCTGATCCTGCAACAGAGAGAAAAGGGCTCCTAGTGGACCACTTCATCCTCTTCATCTGGAAGAGCTCTGCCCTGAGCCCGCCCCTCTTCTCTTCCTTCATCTGGGCTCCCATTCCCTACCAATCCCTGCCCCCACCAGCCAAGGTCTTCCTAGAACACACACTTCTGTAGGCCATTTATAAAGCACAGATGGATAGGATGACTCTAATGTCGCCATGGAGACGGGCAGACTCAAAGAGGAAGAGACAGGTAAGGCCTCCCCCTGCAGACTCAGCCAGGCCTGGTGATCCAGAGGACTCAGCCTGTGGTCACAGATCTCCCCAGCCCAAGGGTCAGGCAAGCACACCTGCGGAGTACCGCAATCTCATTCTCCACCAGGGCCTCCTTGCCCCGAAGTGCTTTCTTGGGGATGCACTTGAGGGCCACAAGATGAGCAGAGCCCCTTTCCTGGGCCAGCATCACCTCGGAGAAGGCACCCCTGCCGTAGAGCCAGATGGTGGGAGGCAAGAAGGGAGGGGAAAGATGCCAGTGAGGAAGAAGAGCAGAAATGGAGGATTCAGGTCATCCCACCCACCCACCAACAAGTGTGCACACACGCATCCCCACACCACCTCCCACACATATTCACACACACTGACACATTCGCCAGCATTCACACAGACGACATAGCTCACAGTTCACCCCCATGTTCACACTCATAGCACACTCACCACTCACACGCTCCCTCACACATTCGCTCGCATGTGCACAGGCCTCACACTCAGAAGCGGTCACTCCCACAGCCCGGCATGTACACTCACGAGCCCAGCTTCTCCCGGATCTCATAGACACTGCTGATGTCCTCCGTCTGTTTCTTGAGCAGCAGCATGTCTGGAGGGAGGGGGAGATGGAGCAAGACCCTTGGCAATGTGCAGCTCCCTTGCCCACCAAGCCAGATGTCTCCCAACTCAGGATGGGAGCCACCCCACTCCCCAGTCCCAAGTATACATTTCCCCTCCCCCACAGACAGAATCACACTCCCACTGAGGCAGGCCACTGCATGGGGGGCCTCCCACCCAAGAATGCTGCCGTCAGCCTGTGCTCCCCCACTCCAACAGCCAGAGCACACGTAGTGTTAGCCACCAACACTACGACACCCCTTCCTAACCTCCACTCATTGAGCCAGCACTGCCGGCTATTTTCCAGAAGGCTTCACACACTCCCATCCTGGCTCATCCAGGCCCACCTCCACCCCTAAGGCCCGTGCCCCTCCCCCACCAGACCTGCCACCGTGGCATAGTTCAAGCATACACCACCTAGGCCACCAACCCTCCCGAATGCACCTGCGACCCTGCTCGCAGCCACCTGTCACAGCCGCAGCCACCCAACCTCTGACTGGCCCCTTGGCGCCTCGAAGTCGGGGGTGGGGGTGGGGGACTCCGCAACCTCGGCCGCCTGCGTCCAGAGCTGCGTGGACAGCGCGCGTGCGGGCAGGGGGCGCGCTGGGCGTGACAGGTGTGCGGGGGTAGAGGGAGCTGCGGAGCTAAGGCGGCCGTTGGCCTGGACCCTGTATGCCCTGGCCCGCCCGTTCCGCTAGCCCGCTTGCCCCCAGCCCAGAGCTGCTGGCAGGTGCTGCAGACCTGCAGGTGACGCCACCGCAATGTCGCCTAGCGCAGTAGCTGCAGCGCCGAGCCCCCCGCCCGCGTCCTGCCGGCCCCGCCCCCTTCGCGCGCGCCCCCGCGAACCCTGGGCAGTCGCGCACGCGGTGGCCATGGCCACAGCACTGCAGAGCTCCTTGTAAGGCAATTCCCGGGGCTCTGGTCATCACTATCTGGCTCCTTAGTTCTGCTTGTTGACTACTGAATGCTCCAGTGCCCCGTAGCCCCCGCTAGGTGGCCCCAGGACCTTTGCACCACCCCGAAGTGTTGCAAACATGAACCTGGCTGTCTGCCTTCCCTGAACTGTTTTAATGTGCTGTCCACAAAGAGGTTATTTAGGCCATTGGCTATACAGCAGCCTCTTTTCCTAGTACCTGCTGGCCCTTGTAACCTTGATGCCAACGCAGTGTTGACCTAGCCTAAGTCTCCACCAGCTGGGCTTTCTCTGCTCCCACCCCTACTTCCTGCTTCTCCTCTTTTGCTGAGGTCATGTCGCTCCAGGAGGCACATATGCCACTCCCTGGCAGACTAGGAGTTTCTTCAGGATCTGACGACACTCGTCACCTCTTCAGCCACCTCTGAACCTGCCCCCAGGCCTTTGCTTGCGTACCCCTCTTTGCCTGCATGTCTACTCAGTTCAACCCTCCCTGTGGAGGAGGTGTGCTGCCTCCTCAGACAGGCTTCCTCTGCCTGTGCTTGCCAGTTCTCTAGTTCATGGTCTGTCCCCTCTTCAAAACATCTGCTCCTGCAAATCACTTTGTCTTCTGCCCCAAAGCGAGTGACCCTGCCCGGGGGAGGCACTGGGGAAACAGCACTTCCTGCTGATGGGGGCGCTGATGATCTTATGGGGACCCAAAGAAAATGTGGGATTATGGTCAAGTCCTGACTGGAGTTTTCTGTGAGGCAGATCATCTCAGCCAGCAGCCTTGAGGCTGTTCTGGCTGTGTAAAACTGCAACAGAGGGTCACCTGAGCCATCCATTCCCATTGGAGATTGTTTAGGGAGTCTTCCCAGGCACCATGTAACTGGCCAAGAAGCAAGATGTAAGATAACAAACCACGAGCCTCATAGTAAAATATAAAATAATAGAAATGGATTAATTAAGATGTAAGAGCTAGCCGGGCGGTGGTGGCACATGCCTCTAATCCCAGCACTCGGGAGGCAGAGGCAGGGAGATCTTTGTGAGTTCGAGGACAGCCTGGTCTACAAGAGCTAGTTCCAGGACAGGCTCCAAAGCCACAGAGAAACCCTGTCTAGAAAAACCAAAAAAGAAAAAAAGTGAAAGTAAGATATACAGAAGTAAGAAAAGGAAAAGGTCCAGAGACAAAAGGTAGCTGGGGAGAAGTTGAGGTAAGGAAAGCGGCCTAGAAATAAGCCAAGCTAAGGCCAGGTTTTTATAAGTAAAAATTAAGTCTCTGTGTTTGTGTAAATGGAGACTGCGATTTTGTTTTTCAGCCACCCAGACATGAATAATTACAAAACTATATTAATTACTGTTTGGCCAATGGCTCAGGCATATTCCTAGCTAGCTCTTACTTTTTTCTCTGGGAACTCACAGAGACCCACCTGCCTCTGCCTCCCGAGTGCTGGGATTAAAGGGGTGCGCCACCACCGCCCAGCTTTACTTTCACTCTTACTCTGTGGCTGGCTGTGTGGCTGGCCCCGTAGGTCCACCTCCCCTTGTTCTTGCTCTTTTTTTTTTCCTCCAGAGTTCTCCTCCCATTTATTCTCTCCACCTGTCAACCGTGCCTATCCTTCCCTGACAAGCTATTGGCTGTTCAGTTCTTTATTAAATCAATCAGTTGTTTTAGACAGGCAAAGAATCACAGCTTCACAGAGCTAAACAAATGCAGCATAAAATAATGTAACACATTGTTGCATCATGAAAGCAAATGTTCCACAGTATAAACAAATGTCCCACATCTTAAAATAATAACATCCACAACAGATGATTAAGGCAGAGAATCATGAAAATCAAAAAAGCACATAGTGGGGTCTCTTGGCAAGATGTTCAGGCAGCCCCCTCGTCCCCCACCACCCCTGCCTGGGCTCCCAGGCCAGGCCTCGCTTCTGCAAGGCATGCCTGGGACTCTGAGACCATCTAACAGCACTTTGGTGGACGAGTTGGCGTCGTCATTCAAGGCTTGCTTTGCTTCCCGTGTAAGTCAGGATCATGTCAATGGAACTGATCAGGAAGACATTCGAAATAGTGTTGATCAGTGTATCCAGAAGTTTTTGGACATTGCAAGACAGACAGAATGTTTTTTCTTACAAAAAAAAAAAAAACAGATTGTGGGCTGGAGAAATGGCTTAGAGGTTAAGAGGTTAGGACCTCTTCCAGAGGTTCTGAGTTCAATTCTCAGCAACCACATGGTGGCTCACAACCATCTATAATGAGATCTGGTGCCCTCTTCTGACCTGAAGGCATGCATGCAGGCAGAACATTATATACGTAATAAATAAATCTTTTTTTTAAAAAAAAAAAAAAAGGCTGCAGTTGTCTGTCCAGAAACCAGATCAAGTTATCAAAGAGGATGTCTCAGAACTGAGGAGTGAACCGCAGCGGAAAGACGTTGGTCCAGAAGCACTGGACAAAGCTGAGCCACTGGCAGTAGGTGCTGGAGGACAAGAAGCCCGCTGAGATCCCCCAGGGCTCCGGGGCCTACCTGGAGCAGGCATCTGCCAATACTCCTGAGAGCACTCTGCCTGGGATGCAACCGTGTAGTCTTGCCTGATATCTTCCTGTACAGACATGGTCTATTGGAAGAACTCCGTTGATAATGCATGGGTGGTACTTTATGTTCCTGCCCATGGTTAGGATTTTTTTATTAGGTGGGATTTAAACATAGCCCAGGCTGACCTTGAACCTATGAGTCCCTTTCCTCAGCTTTGCTACTTCTCTAAATTCCTGGACTCCTTTATAAGATGCCTGAAGCTTTGCTAAACCAAGTAAAGTTGTTTTTTTCAAAATCTTTAGTAAAGTTTGGACTGTGAGAATGATCACTCACATTCTTATTTGACCTTTGCCATTTGCTTTGACAACATTTTGTCATCTTGTGCCTTCATCTCTGTTTTTTTTCTAGTTGTAAATCTTGTAAAACCTGAAGGAAAAGATTTTTTTCTTTTCTTTTCTTTTCTTTTTCTTTTTTTCTTTTTTTTTTTTTTTTTTTTTTTTTGGTTTCTCTGTGGCTTTGGAGCCTGGCCTGGAACTAGCTCTTGTAGACCAGGCTGGTCTTAAACTCACAGAGATCAGCCTGCCTCTGCCTCCCGAATGCTGGGATTAAAGGCTTGCGCCACCACCGCCCAGCTAGGAAAAGATTTTTTTAAGATTTATTTATTTATTGAGTATGCAGTGGTCTGCATGCATGCATGCTTGCAGGCCAGAAGAGGGCGCCAGATCTCATTACACCCACCTGAGAATTAAACTCAGGACCTTTGGAAGAGCAGGCAGTGCTCTTAACCACTGAACCATCTCTCCAACCCAAGGAAAAGATTTTTAATAGTTTGAGAAGCCAGGGGATATAGAGTTTGGTGTCAGCCTTAGGAACCACCCGCGGTAATAGAAGCAGATCTATAAATCTGCTGTTTCAAAACTTTGAACTACCTCCCAAGGAATCTGACTGAACAATGCCCTTCTTGCAGAATGGCACAGGCTGAGGACACTTTGCAAGTGGCTCAGAAAGGGTTAAAATATGCTGCCCGTGTAGTGTTAGAGGAGGCTGCTTACCTTCATGTTTCATTGTTATCTGGGGTAAGCTGCCTTTTCTGGGTCCCTTTCCACTGTCTTGAAGGCACGCACAGCAGGAGCATGTGCTGGGTCCTCTCGGACTGTGATTGATGGTCGCTGGAAGGAATGGGGGCACAGGCAGAAGGCACAGGTGAGGTCTGAGGGCCAAAGCCTGGCTTGGATTATCTCTAAGTTTTATGTGCTTGTTATTTATTTATTTTTTTCAAAGCAGAGTACCTCTCTTTACCCAAAACAAATATTCCCTACCTCTTGAACAGTAAGTGCATCTGCAGCTTGGTTTTGGTTTCTGGAGCCTTGAGTACCCAGTCACAAGCACTGATGTCCACTCCTTGCCTAGTCTGGGTAAAGACATCTGGTCCATGAAGCTTCTGAATCCCCTTCACTGCATCCCAAGGCATAGCTTTGCTTTTTAAATTCTATTATTTTTTAAATTTATGTATTTATTATGTATACAATATTCTCTGTGTGTATATGTCTGCAGGCCAGAAGAGGGCACCAGCTCTCATTACAGATGGTTGTGAGCCACCATGTGGTTGCTGGGGAATTGAACTCAGGACCTTTGGAAGAGGAGGCGATGCTCCTAACCGCTGAGCCATCTCTGCAGCCTCTGTCAACTTTCTTATCTTCTCCACACGCATGCTGAATTGTGGCTGTTTCTGTGTTACTTGCTCTGTAGTATGTCTGTGAAAATTAGGTGTTTCCTTGCTAACACAAGATCTTCCTGTTTCCATGTGTGTGCTTGGTTGTGTGGTGTCTAGCACAGGGACCAATGAGAGCCAGCCTGAGGCTCTCATTTTTGCTATTTTGCAAACATTATATTTCACAAATGTATCTGAGCAACTGGAGACTGTTCACATTGAGCAAGATGAGAAGGCCCAGAGTCTCCTGGAGAATAGCAGTCGCCAACTGGAGGCCTATTTCCTGCTCTGCGGATGGGCTCAGTATCTGTACGTGATGTGATTTTGTTTCTTTGAGGATTGGATTTTTCTTTTTCTGTTGGCTAGTTTTACATCATCTTAACAAAAGCTAGAGTTGTCTGAAAGGAGGGAACCTCCTTGGAGAAAATACCTTTATAAGATCCTGCTATAGGGCATTTTCTTAACTAGTGATCGATGGTGGAGGGAGGGCCCAGCCCATTGTGGGTGGTGCTATCCCGAGGCTGGTGGTCCTGGATTCCATAAGAAAGCAGGCTGAGCGAGCCACAGGGAAGGAAGCCAGCAAGCTACATTCCTCCATGGCACTGCATCAGCTCCGGCCTTCCTTCAATAAGAGACTGTTACCTGGAAATATAAGCTGAAAGAAGCTCTTTTCTCCCCAGGTTGCTTTGGTCATGGTGTTTCATCACAGCAATAGTGACCCTAATTAGGACTTGGTACCAGGATACTGGGGTGTTGCTGTGGCTTTGGGGAGGATTGTGGGAGGACTTTAGAACTTTGGGCTAGAAAAGGCATTACAGTCGTGCATCACCAGCCCCCTTCTTATGCAGTGCAGGAAGATCTGTGGGACTTGATGATCAACTGGCCTATCTGAACCAGCGAGTGCAGGTTGAAAACCAAGTGGAGGACCAACAAGATGGTTTGGCAGGTGCTGGATGCCAGATCCAATTACCTGACTTTCATCCCACCCCCCCATGGTAGAGAGAGAACTAATTCTGAAAAATTTTTCTCTGACCTCCACATGTGTGACATGGCACACACACACACACACACACCTAAATACACAAGTTTTTTAATATGGGCATGGTGGAACACACCTTTAATTCAGGAAACAGAAGCAAGCTAATCTTTATGAGTTCAAGGCTGGCCTGGTCTACATAATGAGTTCCAGGCCAGCCAGAACTACATAGTCTTAAAAAATAAAATATTAAAGGCAGATGGGGTGTGGTGGGAGGGTATGAGTTAACAATCCTGAGACCACTAGATCTTTATAGTGTAGTTAAACCTATCTAGTGGCCAAAGGTGGAAGCCAGGTTGTTTGCCCAGGGAAGAGGCTAGAATGATCCTTATGGTGAAGGGTTAGAGTCAGAGACATCAGTGTGAATTCCTATTTAGCTTAATGCAGACACCACTGCATGTCTATTTATAGATAGTATACAGGGTAGCGCCTTTTATAAGATTCCTTGCTCTGTCTGCTGAGAGGGCCCAGAAACACTAGTTCATAGCAGTGAGCATTTCCAATGAATGACTCCTTGGAGAAATGGCTCATTCAAGATCCACAGCAGGAAACACATAAACTGGGCATGCAGTCAGAAAGCAAGAAAGTGCTCAAATAGGCATGTGCGCTCATACAAGTAATGAAGGAGGTGTCAAGGGGATACAGAAGTGCGCTGGAAGCAAAGGTCAGTGGCAGAGCACATGCTAGCCTGTCTGAAGCCAGGGGTTCCCCATATAGTGCCAAAACAGTTGTTTAAAAGGGCCCATGTTGCCGGGCAGTGGTGGCGCACGCCTTTAATCCCAGCACTCGGGAGGCAGAGGCAGGCGGATCTCTGTGAGTTCGAGACCAGCCTGGTCTACAAGAGCTAGTTCCAGGACAGGCTCCAAAGCTACAGAGAAACCCTGTCTCAAAAAACCAAAAAAAAAAAAAAAAACCCAAAAAAACTAAAAGGGCCCATGTTGGCTCACAACTGTCTGTAACTTCAGTCCCAGAGGATTGGACCTCCTCTTCTGGCCTCAGGTATGCAAGTGGTACACAGGCATTCATATGCAGGCAAAACCTCCATCTACATGAAAATAATAACATTTAAAAGGGCTCATGATAATTAACATTGTCAACTGGGCATGCCTGTGAGGGACTATCTAGACTAGGTTAATTGAAGTTGGAAGACCCACCTTAATTGTAAGCATCACCATTCCATGGGTTCGGATCCCAGACTAAAAAGAGAAAGAAAAGCAGAGGAAGCAAGATGAGCACAAAAGCCTTCATCCCTCTCTGAATCCTGACTGTGAACGCAGTGTGACCAGCTGCCTCAGGCTCTTGCCACCATGATGGGCTGCACCCCTTACACTATAAGCCAAAATAAATCTCTCCTTCCTTAAGTTGTTTTTGGCAGGTATTTTGTTACAGTACCCAGAAAGTCACTTAGACAGGGGTCCAAGGGAGTCAACTGAAAGAGCCTCCAAGAATCACAGATATAAAATGTAAGCACCACGTTCAAGAACTATTGAGCTATTAACAAAGATAGAAACTACATCTAGTGTGGTAACACACAACCTGCAGTCCCGCCACTTGGGAAGCAGAAGCAGTAGAATCAATGCAAGTTTGAGAGCAGCCCGGTCTGCACGGCATGTTCCAGTCCAGCTAGGGCTATATAGTAAGATCCTGTTTCAAAATAGCAAGCGAGAAGTGAGAGCCAGGTGTGGTGGTGCACACCTTTAATCCCAGTGCTGGGAGACAAGCAGATCTCCGTGAGTTAGAGGCTGGCCTGGTTTATGTAGTCTCAAAACAGCAACAAAAACAAAGTAACAAGAGAACCATAAACTGCAAAGTAAATATTCCTAAGTCCAAGCTATAATAAATCACTTATAATAAATCACTTATTAGCAAATAAATATGAGAGAATAAATACAACTCCTGTGAGGACTACTACATAATCATCGTATCTTCTCTTGGATTAAAGGCTTGCTCACCAGCGGGTAGTGCTGTGGAGAGGGATGGAACCCTCAAAAGACAGGGCTTAGTGAGAGGAAGTTAGGTCACAGGGGTGTGTCTTTGAAGAGGATATTGGGGACCTCTTCTTGTGGCTTTCTGGTCAAAATGGGGTGAGCAGTTTTCCTCTGCCGTGTGCCCTTGCCTCACTACACGACAAAGATCCAAGTGACTTTGGTCTGAAACTCTAAAAACTGTGAGCTAAAAGTAACCCCACCTCTGTAAGCTGCTGTTACAGGAACAGGAAGTGACTGGCACAGCCCTAGGGAGATGGGAAGGTCTTTCTTGTAAAGAGAGCATGGTACAGAAAGAGAAGAAGGGGTCACTTTGATAAGTGGGAATCTGACACCCCTCCAGCAGACAGCCATTGTGAACACCGGCCAATGGTGCTATAAGTACTGATTGATCAAAGAATGGATGACTATGGCCTTACAAACACCTCAAGTCCAGCTAGCTATGAGGGAAATGGCGGAAGACCCAACAAGGGACATTCAACCTCCATCAGCTCTCCTTGGATCTATCAGAGTCATCAAAACAAAGCACTCCTCACAGTCACAGTGACCACGACCAGCCCAAATCAGTGGTGGATTCTGGATGGGATCTTGGGACAACAGAAAGCTGAATAAACTGGCCTATACTTGATAGAGGAACTCTGTTGACTCATTAAATGGGATAAATGTTATAATCTAGGACAGATGCAACGATCTAGCATAAGAATTTTGTGGCAGAGGGGCGTGGGAGCACTCACTATTATAGCATCATTTTTTTTGTTAATCTGAAAGGAATATAAGCTGCATATAGTATCCCACATCTGGAATCCCAGCAGTCTGGTGATATGAGAGTCCCCTCTGTGTGCTGTGATTACCGCTAATGAAGAAAGAAACTGCTTTGGACCTATACCAGAGCAGAACTTAGGTAGGCAGGGAAAACTAAAATGAATGCTGGGAAAAAGAAGGGCAGAGTCAGGGAGAAGTCATGGAGCCACTGAAACTTTGCTAGTAGGCCACAACCTCGTGGTGATACACAGATTAATAGAAATGGGTTAAATTATATGTAAGAGTTAGCTAGAGCTAATGGGCCAAGCAGTGATTTAATTAATACAGTTTCTGTGTGATTATTTCAGGGCTAAGCTAGCCAGGTGGCCAGGAACCAACAAGCAGCCTCCCTCCAACACTCTGGAGATGAAGACAGGAGGATCAGATGAACAAAGTCACCCTGAGCTATGCAGTGGGTTCAAGGTACCTGAACTAAATCTTGTCTCAAAACATTGGGAAAAAAATATTTCTGTAAACCTGAATGTAGTAAGTCACACCTGTAATCTCAGCACTCAGGAGGTTTAGACAAGAGGATCTACTCAAGTTCAAGGTCAGTCACTGTCCTACCATGCCCCCACACAAAGGGAAAAAGAAGTTTATGGCAAAATGTAAAACACCAATCCTTTCTGTGTGGGCGAGCATAGCTGGTAGACAAGGCAGACGGGGCTGGGGCGGAGGCTCCTTCAGCTGCACCTCAGCTCCAGGAACCTTGACTTTGGTCCATTTATGCCACTTGCCTGTTGGCTCAGGAGTTGGAAGTACAAAGCCTTGCTAGGTGGACCCCAGTTTTCCCTTGGTTCCCAGCTCATTCTAATTCCAAAGCTCATTGTGCTCGGCCTCTAGAGGAGGTGGCCCAACTCTACCTTCGGCTACCTCGCTCCTTACAGAATCACTGTAGGAATGACAACCTCCATCTAGTCTTCTCTCAGTCCATGGCCACCTCAGGCCTGCGAAGGCACTAGGTTCAACCTTAGCCTTACTTGCCAGCCTCCACCAACAAGCCTCCCCCAGCTTGCTCCCCCTGCCCCAGTCTGCTCTCAGCTTCTACCCCAGCTCCTCGGGGCTCTCAGCACAGTTCAATGCCATTATGACTGGAGCACCGGGACCCCAAAGTGCTAGTTAGAAAAGATCTTATGATTATCAGCTGAGATCCTGGGGAGTCCACCATGCTCCTCGCTAGCAACTGCAACCCCCCCCCCAGTAGGAGTGTGCCCTGGAGAGAGCCTGTCCAGGATTGGAAAGGCTTCTGTTCCCTAGTGCTGTGCACCTCCTAGGAACTCTCACTAGACACGTGAACTGACGCTTCCGAAGCACGGGTTTGAATTGTTCTTAATAATAAAAACTCAGAGTCAGCTATCAGGGAGTGAAAGCTGAAGGATCAGAGAAGCAGAACGGCCAGGCACTAGAGAGTTCTTCCGTCTATCTACCAATGCTCAGACCGCAGGGGTGAGTGATCCTCTCTCTACGAATCCTCAGACTGCATGCTTAGACTGGCTGCTCCTCAGACAACTTGTTCAGACGGTACTGCTTCCTGTCTCCTCCTGCCTGATAGCCCTCCCTCTGCCCAGTCATATCACTTTCTGACTCCATCTCTATGGTGCTGGCATTAAAGGTCTGTGCCACCACCACCTGGCTCTATTTCTCTTTGAGGGTGGCCTTAAACTCACAGCGATCCGCCAGTCTCTGCCTCCCGAGTGCTGGGATTAGAGATGCTGGCCATCACTGCCTGGCTCTGTTTCTCTCTGAGACTAGCTCAATCTGGTGTAGCCCAGGGTGGCTTTGAACTGACAGAGATCTGTCTGCCTCTGCCTCCTCTGTCCTGGAATTAAAGGTGTGCATCACCACCACCTGCCCTCTAGTGGCTTATTTGTTAAAACACAAACAAAAGCTGGGTGGGGGTGGCACACACCTTTAATGGCGGCATTCTGGAGGCAGAGGCAGGTGGATCTCTGTAAGTTCAAGGCCAGTGTGGTCTACTGAGCAGGCTCCAAAGCTACAGAGAAACCCTGTCTCGAAAAACCTAAAACACACGCACAAACTATCCCTTGCACAGTCTGGAAAAAACGACACAGGGACAGAGGCTCCCAGCACTCCACCTGGTTGGCTCTGCTTTTCAGTTTCTTGGGAATGGTTCATGGGTGGCTGACAGGGCAGTTGTCACCAGTGTCTCCTTTAGCCTCCTGACATTAACAGAAAGCGAGTAAAGAAATAGAACCAATGCCACCGCAGGATGCCAGTCAGTGGTCCAAGCTCAGAGCTAGCCACTAGGGTATGGAGATGTTCAGGCCCCAAGATTAGGTGGGCGAGAAAACCCCTGCAGGATAAAGGCTGGCTGCAGGGAATTTAGGAAGACCAAAAGACTAGAGAGGAGCTCAAAGGTGGTGTCATTACCAGGCAAGGGACAAGTGGGACCCCATGGAATCAGGTCTTGAGGTCTATCAAACTTATCCTCCTGAGATGGAGAGGCCCAGGAAATCTCAAGGTCATGCCAGCTAGTCTCAATGTCATTTCATTTGTTTCCCAGATCTCGACACCCTGGCCACCCTCTGAGGCCACAAGGCGGTGCCTGCCCCGGGTGCCTAAGCACGGGTGACTGGTACCTTAAAGTGCCTCTTGTGCCAAGGTGAAGATGATCCTCCTTCCATTCCTGTACCTGGCCTTGGCACATGCCCTTACCCAGCTGCTCAGCACAGGCCCAGGATGGAGGGAGGCCCTCACCCTTGCACCCAGCCTTGACTTTTTCACCTTCGGACCTCCCCACACACCGCAGTGACCATCTCCTCAAAGTGTCATCAGCTTACCCACATGTTTCTCAGGACACTAGGTTCTTTCCCTCCCACCCCGACTCTGGAGAAGCAGGGTCTTAAATCCCCAACAGTAGCCAGCATCCAATCTCAGGCTGCTCTCACTTCCACAGGCTGACTTTCCTATGGTCGACTGGTCTCCGCCCACACCTCATCCGGGTCACTGCTGCCGCAGTTCCTTTCCCTTTGCAGGTCTCACATCTGCGCACTCTATCCTTCTACAATGGAGTCCTCTGTACCCATTCCTTGGCATCCGATTCTTTCCTCGCTTAAATGCCCCTTGTTCCTTGGGTGGCTCCAGCACTTCCAGGATATATGCTATGGGTAACTCCTCTATGGCCTTTGTTTCTTCAGGAGGACTTTGGTCCCAAGCTGGGCCAGAGAAGACCCAAGTTTGAGTTCTCTGATGAGCAAAGAGACTCTGCCATGAAACAGGCACGTGACACACACACACCCCTCCTCCTCCTCCAGCTAGCCTGGGTGAAAATGCTGCCCCTCCCTCATTCCTCACCTATCAGGCTCAATCTGGCTCAGGCTGAAAATTGCTTTTCTTTCTAAGCTGCCTGATGGCTGCAGGCTTAGCGTGATGGGATGGGGGGGAGATGAGCCACCTGGGGACTTTGGTCTCTGATCAGATCAGGGAGTTTGGGATTGAAATGGGCACGCCTCACCTTTCTAGTCCACCCCAGGCTAGTCTTAGCCCTGGAAAATTCCCAAGAATCTGCTCAGTTGGCTGGAGGTCCCTAAGGAGCAGAGCAGGCATGTGTTGAGCTTAGGGAGAGGGTCTGGACAGCAACCAGGCACCAGGGGGCAGCCTTACCCTATTCTTACCCCAGTATCCATAGGTCACACGCCCTACCCACCCCCACACCAGGCAAAGGGTGGACTTACTGGAGGATCATGGAGTTCCCTTCTCTACCTCAGTGACAAATTGTAACCTTGATCCTCAACCAAGCAAGCTACCCTTTGCTTACTCTGGAGACACACAGAAATTGGTCACAACCAGAGCTGACACCTAGACCCTTAGCCTATCTTTGGGGAGGCCTAAATGTCTTGAGGAGACAGCTCAGCGCTTCTGGCAAAGTTCCACAGAACCCCTGGGGCAAATCTCCCCCTCCAAGCCAACGCAGAGATAGTCCTTCAGGAGGCAACCGACAAGGACATCTACTTTGGTGCAGGTACCAAGAAACTTTGCACCTGGGTACCCAACTCTCCCTAGGTCCTAATTGGGAGACATGAGGCAGGTTAGACGAACCTTGGTGAAGGACGGTCCACCAGGAAGGGAGACTCCAGGCTAGAAACAGTGGAGGAAAGGAGAAGGACTTAGGATGTCTGGAAGTCATCCAAGGACTCCGTTTTCCTGGTGGTTCAGAAAAACCTGAGGGGACTTTGGCCCCACCCGGGCCAGGTGATCCTGGAACAACTGACGGCTCGGCCCACTGAGGAGGAGGTGCTGGCCAGCGCCCCAGGTAGCAGCCATCCTGCTCCGAACTAAAGCTGCTTCTCCCAAGGAGGAGGAGGTAGGCGGAGTGACGGGGAGGGCGGGATGGGAGGGGGAGGGGAACAGCCGGATCGTGGGGGTGGGGCGACAGTGACATCACCGGGAGTCGGTTCTTAAGCAGCAGCCGGTAGCGCCGGGAAAGACACAGACAGTTGGAGTGCCTTGGCGAGTCTCTGAGTCCGCCGCAGCCGGAGAGCGGCTGTAGCAGCCGCCACCGGGAAGGAGGGGGCGAGGCGAGCCCGGGCCACCAGAGCCGCTAGCTCCAGCTGAGCCGCGGGGCGAGGACAGCCGCACGGAGCTGGGCCGGGGCCGGGGGGCGCGGGCCGCAGGCCCCTTGCTCCGGCCGCCGCTTCCAGACAGTGGGCTTCCGATGCCACCCGCGGCGCGCTAGGGTGAGCCTCCGGCCAGGCGAGCAGTCGCCGCCGCAGCCGCCGCCACCCGAGCGGCGGGCAGGAGTCTCGGGAGCCGCCGCCGCCCGGTCAGGCTCCACCGCCGCCCGCGCGCTCCCGGGCCCCCGACACACATGAGATTCTTCAGGCTCACTTTCAAGTGTTTCGTGGACTGCTTCTGACTGCGCCGCCCCCACCGTCCCGCACCCCTCCCGCCCGCCCGCCCGCCGCCCCGTCCCCCGGCCCGGCCGCCCCCGAGGCCCCCGGGCGGGCCCGAGCTTTCGGGGCCCTCTCTCCAGGTGCCGCCGAAGCCCCTTGCCCGCCCGCCACCCTCAAGGCGCCGCGACCCCCGGCCCGGCCTCGCGGCCCCAGGGACCATGGCGAAGAAGAGCGCCGAGAACGGTATCTATAGTGTGTCTGGCGACGAAAAGAAGGGTCCTCTCATCGTGCCCGGGCCCGACGGTGCCCCAGCCAAGGGCGATGGCCCCACGGGCCTTGGGCCGCCCGGCGGCCGCCTTGCTGTGCCACCACGAGAGACCTGGACACGCCAGATGGACTTCATCATGTCGTGCGTGGGCTTCGCCGTGGGCCTGGGGAACGTGTGGCGCTTCCCCTACCTGTGCTACAAGAACGGCGGAGGTGAGTGCCCCCGCCCCTGAGCATCCCGGCCTTCTCATCAGGGATCAGTTCCCACCCCGAGCCTGCCACAGGCCCACCAGAGCAGTGGGGTGAAGTCCAGAGGATGGGGAGGCCCGCCCAAAGCGCGTGGGGGCCATAGTGCCCCCTCACCGACCAAGCACTCAGTGACCCAGCGCACCAGCCTCCACCCCCCTCACCGGTCATGTGCCTGGCAGTGGAGGGGGAAGCTATCAAGGAGAGCTTCCCGAAGAACTGAGGGGGCTACCTCCCAGACTTCCAGCTCAGACTGGGAGTGATTGGCCACGGAGGTGGGAAAGGAAGGCCTGGCCCTAGTAAAGGGGACTCCAGGAGGTGAGGAGCCCTGCCTGCCCCCGTGGGTCAGGCACACAAGTGACACATTGTGTGCCCCCCCACGTGTGCACACAGGAACACACACAAACACAATGGGCCACTCTGTCCCTCCCCCACACTCTGCCCTCCCCTCCCTTTTCTCTTCTCTCCTCTTCCCTCCCCTCTGACCCAGGCTTGGGAAGTCTGCGGCCTGGCCCGACTGGCGCCGCCACTAGACAAGCCTGCCTGCACATCCCATGCCCAGTTGCTGAAGCTCAGCTTAGCAACAGGAGTGGACACTTGCCCGTCCTGGGACTGGAAAGCACAACTGGACTGCTTGAGAACTAAAGCAGCTAGGTGATGGGAGGGAAACTGAGTCCCAGAGGGAAGGCCTCTAGTCCAAGGTCACACACGGAAAGGATGCTGGGAGCAGGAGCCCGCCTGGCAAACTGCAGTTAACTCCATTACTGAGTAGCCGAGAGAGCTGAGCCTGAGAGTAGGGGGTCCTAGAGAGAGCAGCAGTAGGGGAAGTAGGTCAGGCTGCAGCTGCTGTGTTCCCCCTCCTTCCTACTACCCCATCTAATTACTCAAATCTTGCCTCAGCCTTGGCTTGTCTACCTTTGTCCTACACCAGTACCCCCATAAGCAGAGGTTTGCCACCCACCCAGCTTCCTCCTGTGACCCTCATGACTGGCAAAGTACATAGGTAGTTGGGCTTGCTGCCCCCAAGCCTGAGCACCCGGCCTGGAGCACACACGCACACACCCTAGCCATTCCATCCTGTTCTGCTGCCTGCCAAAAAGATGGTGAGCATGCATAAGCCTGTGTGGTTTCGATGCCTGTGAAGTCACCCTAGGTGGTATCTGCAGGCCAAGGACCCCATGGGACAGAATACTGGCTAGGCACTGTTACTGTGTCTCCTCTACAAACCTAGAGTAGATCTGGGATTGTTCACCTTGAGCCTCTGAGTCAGTGACCACTCTTGCACTGATTCACCGAGTGGGAAGTCATGGGACTGGGGCTCTGCGTGGGCCTTCTTGGAGGCCGGGCTGGTCTGTGAGGCCTAGACAGCTTGGCTGAAGGGTTTTGGGTTAAGTCTTTCCCTACTGCAGGGGTTCACTGGGACATATCCCGAGTCCACTCTGTGCTTCCTCCACTAGGTGTGTTCCTTATTCCCTATGTCCTGATTGCCCTGGTTGGAGGAATCCCCATTTTCTTCCTGGAAATCTCACTGGGCCAGTTCATGAAGGCCGGCAGCATCAATGTCTGGAACATCTGCCCCTTATTCAAAGGTGAGCCACCCTGAGCCAGTTCTCAGTACTCCTTTTTTCATCTACTGGGATGAGGGCAGGGGAACAGAGTATAGCTATGACCCACATGAAGAACTCTTGTCCTGAGCTACTAGATTTGGGGGCTAGGTAATACCCTCCCAGACTCGGGAGAGAATCTGCAGTTAACTTGAAGAGTCAGGAACTAGGGTGGAGTGAAAGGATGAAGCAGAAACAGCTAAGCTTAGGGACAGGACCTGTTGGACACACTTGACTCACTCCAGAGGTCCTTGTCCTTGCCTTCTGTATCTGCACGGTGGCAGTGGGATCTGGGAAAGGAGCAGCATTTGAAGCTGGACTATCAGACAAGGTAGGAGAGGAGGGCTGTCTAGCTCTGGGCTAGATAGAGGAGCTGAAGCACAGAGATTAGTAGAGGAACAGGGCAAATGTTAGCGGGACACAGACAGGAAAGGCAGCCCACTGTTGGAACACACAATTGTGCTCAAAGTTTGGAGAAGCCTCTGGCAGGATAAAGGGAAGTAGAATACAGGGAAGGAAGGAGACATACAAGCAGCAAGCCGTCAGGAACTCAGCAAGAATCAGTGCAGCTCTGGAAAGGGAGATAATGGGGGGTGGTAGAAAAATGGCCACAAAGAAGCCCAGAAGAAAAGAAAGCTTCTCACTCATCCTTAGGCCTGGGCTATGCCTCCATGGTGATTGTCTTCTACTGCAACACCTACTACATCATGGTGCTGGCCTGGGGCTTCTATTACCTGGTCAAGTCATTCACCACCACTTTGCCCTGGGCCACGTGTGGCCACACCTGGAACACTCCTGACTGTGTGGAGATCTTTCGCCATGAAGACTGTGCCAATGCCAGCCTGGCCAACCTCACATGTGACCAGCTTGCTGACCGTCGATCGCCTGTCATCGAGTTCTGGGAGTGAGTCGGGTGCCTCTGAGCCAAGCTTGTCCTATCTCATCTCTTGGGCTCTCTATATGTGGCCAAGCCCTGAGGCAAATACATGGCCAGGGATGCAAAACTAGCACTCCTGGGCTTTGTCTGTCCCTATCCTCCTGGAGTGCCTGGGTCAGTCCTGAAGCTCATAGACATTGCTTCTACGGCAGCATGTCATTTCCCATTGCCCTATCATGTTGACCTGGCTAAGGAACTGAGACTGCATATTTGCAGAAGGTTGGGGTGAGGATGATCTGGGGTAGTCCTACAGATCAGGGCTGTGGTGAGGGAGGACCCATCAACTCCAAAGCAAATCCCAGTCACTGTGCCCTCTGCTGACATGACCCTCAGGTGCCCTCCTTTCTTTTCTACCGTAGGAACAAAGTCTTGAGGCTCTCTGCGGGGCTGGAGGTGCCAGGGGCTCTCAACTGGGAGGTGACCCTGTGCCTGCTGGCCTGCTGGGTGCTGGTCTACTTCTGTGTGTGGAAAGGGGTCAAATCAACAGGAAAGGTATAGCTGGAGGCAGGCAGGGTGGGGGCAGCATTGCCTGGGAGGGACACAAATACAACAGGAGGTGACTAGACTGAGGCTCAAGCCTACAGAGTAGAGAGGTCTTTATTGTCACCCTGTTGGTGGGCGTTATTTCTTGTAGCCTTCAGACCTGAGGGGGAAAGGTCCAGGCCGTACCTACCCTTCCCCATGTCCACCACTCTATCTCAACCCTTTCTCTTTCCTTCCTTTCCTTTTGCCTCTCTCTGTTTCTCCCTACTTATCTCTAGATGCCTAATCTTTGGGGGCTCTCCTCGCCTCTATGATCCTCAGGCCCCCCAGGAAGACTTCATATATCCCTCCTTCAGAGGTTCCCTCTCAGGTTACAGATACAGATGAACCAACATATTAAAACTGCTAAGCCATGGAACATGGTCAGGTGCCTAGAGGGCCAGATTGCAAACATTCATTCACAACTAGGTCCTCAACGGCTGTCTTCCCTCCCTCTCCCTCCTTCCTTCTCTCTCTCATCACCAATAACACTGAGCTATAAAACCAACCCTGTCCTCTTGCCCAGCTAGAATCCCTAGCTGCTATGGACCCCACCACCCTAATAAGGATGCCCTGGAGTTGGGGACCACAGGGTTCTGAGGACTGTGTACTTACACAACCCGTGTAACATTGCCACAGATTCTCCTTGCCTTCCTGTCCTTATAGGCATGTCCCCACATGGACATAACTGAGAAGCTGCCCATCAGGAGAGTTCCCATTTTCTCACTCCCCATGGACTGATTTTCCTTTTTATATATTAGATGTGCCTAGGGACCCACACCTTGGAATGCCATGGTCCTGTCCCTCCCCTCCTATAGCTAACTGGTCCAGCCTGGCCCCTAGCTTCCCTGGGGATGGTTGGTCATTTAGGAATAGAATGAGTGCTACTGGCTTTCCTCATCCAAATTCTGAGCATGATTGCAGTTCGGGGAGACTGTGGCCCATGTGGTCAGCTCACAGTAGCCACCAAGCAGGAGGCCTCTTAAGGGGAGCAGGGGTTCAGAACCTCTCTGAGCACCCTGGCCCCCTAGATCGTGTACTTCACTGCTACATTCCCCTACGTGGTCCTTGTTGTGCTGCTCGTGCGAGGGGTGCTGCTGCCTGGAGCCCTGGATGGCATCGTCTACTATCTCAAACCTGACTGGTCGAAGCTGGGGTCCCCTCAGGTGAGGAAATGTGCCTTAGACAACAAGACTGGGGTACACAGCCTGTTGAGTAGGGTCGGGTCTCTTATGACTCTGCTCTTTGTCCATCCCTTCCAGGTATGGATAGATGCCGGGACCCAGATTTTCTTCTCTTATGCCATCGGCCTGGGGGCCCTCACAGCCCTAGGCAGCTACAATCGCTTCAACAACAACTGCTACAAGTAGGCACCCGCCTCTGCCCTGCCTGCCCTGCCTTGCCCTGCCCTGGAGCAGTGGGGCTGCCTAAACCAGAACATTCTGCCCCTCCACCCGCAGGGACGCCATCATCCTGGCACTCATCAACAGTGGGACCAGCTTCTTTGCTGGGTTTGTGGTCTTCTCCATCCTGGGCTTTATGGCCACAGAGCAGGGTGTGCACATCTCCAAGGTGGCAGAGTCAGGTGAGCTGCCAGACCTCAGCCCACCTCCAGACCTGCAGAACTACCCTGATGTAGGGCGTGCACAAAAGCATTCTGAAACGTGACAGACGAGTTCAGCTAGCTGTTGAGATGGCTCTAAGCAGCTGAAAGAAGGCTGTTCTCTGGAGCCAGGAGGGCCTCCTGCCACCTACCTCTGAGGCTGCAGGGTGTGTCTGCATAGTTGTTGAGTACTGCAGATAGAAAAGGAGCTGTTCCTTCAGTCCCTGCTGTGTCACCCAGGGCAACCAGAAACTGCCATGGCTGTTTGAGCCCAGGGAGAGTAGTGGGAGTCAGGAGGTCCTGCTAATATGGGGTCCAAGGACCACAGCCTTCCAGACTATTGGTGTGAGGTACCATGCTGAGGCACAAGTAGCCCCCAAGTTTTTATTATCTGGAGGATGGGCATGACCTTGAGCATCAGGGTACTCAGGATGGTGCTGAGGGCCAGTCTCACCCTGCATCTTTGCACTCAGGGCCTGGTCTAGCCTTCATTGCCTACCCACGGGCTGTCACACTGATGCCTGTGGCCCCACTCTGGGCTGCCTTGTTCTTCTTCATGCTGCTGCTGCTCGGTCTGGACAGCCAGGTTTGCAGGAGCTCTAGGGCAAGAATGGGGTAGGGGCTGGTGGTCAGGGGCTTGGCACATTGGGCAAGAGATGCACGGGGACATGGGAGACCTGGGCCTGAGCTGCCCTGGCCACAGTTTGTAGGTGTGGAGGGCTTCATCACCGGGCTATTGGATCTCCTCCCGGCCTCCTACTACTTCCGTTTCCAAAGGGAGATCTCCGTGGCTCTCTGCTGTGTCCTCTGTTTTGTCATCGATCTCTCCATGGTGACTGATGTGAGTAGGGTAAGGTGGGCTACTGTCAGTCTCCAGCCATGGGCCATCATCTTTCCTGACCTGGCTCTGTTCCCCAGGGCGGCATGTACGTCTTCCAGCTGTTTGATTACTACTCAGCTAGTGGCACTACCCTGCTGTGGCAAGCCTTCTGGGAGTGTGTGGTGGTGGCTTGGGTTTACGGTAGGTCAGGGTGAAGGGCTAGGCTAGAAACCGTAGGGTGGAATGGAAGGGGATAAGTCTCCCAACTCTGTCCTTCCCATCCACCTCACCCTATTCCAGGAGCTGACCGCTTCATGGATGACATTGCCTGTATGATTGGGTACCGACCTTGCCCCTGGATGAAATGGTGCTGGTCCTTTTTCACCCCATTGGTCTGCATGGTAAGACTGGGGAAGCTAGGCAAGTGGGGTGGTGTAATGGGACCCCAGTGACTGAAGACGTGTCCACACAGGGCATCTTCATCTTCAATATTGTATACTACAAGCCGCTGGTCTACAACAATACTTACGTGTACCCATGGTGGGGTGAAGCCATTGGCTGGGCCTTTGCACTCTCTTCCATGCTGTGTGTGCCCCTCCACCTCCTGGGCTGTCTCCTCAGGGCAAAAGGAACCATGGCAGAGGTAAGGCCCCTACCCCATTCTTTCCTGGGAGGGGCAAACTGTCATCCAGAAGGACAGCCAGCTCAGACTACCGAAGAAAAGCTAACCCATCATGGCTTCATGTGGAACCAAGGAAGCAAGGCCTACCTCTTCACTTTCCACACAAGGGCCACTTCTCCCTGCTTCCCATTGTAGGGGTCATGACCTGGAAGGGTGCCCTAAGAGAAACAGACCTGCCTTGGTGGCAGGTAGCAGAAGCTATTGCCATGGGGTAGAGCAAGGGACTCATGGGAGGTTCAACATGCTCTCCTCCCACAGCGCTGGCAGCACTTGACCCAGCCTATCTGGGGCCTCCACCACTTGGAATACAGAGCTCAGGATGCAGATGTCAGGGGCCTGACCACCCTGACTCCAGTGTCTGAAAGCAGCAAGGTCGTCGTGGTGGAGAGTGTCATGTGATAGGCACCCCAGCTCACATCACCAGCTCATCCTTTGGTAGCCATAGCAGCCCCTGCTTTAGCCTCTACCCATCCCTCCAGGGGGCTTGCCTTTCCTTGACAGTTTGGGGGTCTGCCTGGGGGAAGGGGAGGAAGCACCATGAGTGCTAACAAAAATAACTTTTTCCATTTTTAATAAAACGCCAAAAAAAAAATCACAACCCACCAAAAATAGATGCCTCTCCTCCCCAGCCCCCAGCCACGCTGGTACTTGCGTTGCTTCCAGGTCCCACCTCCTGTCCTTACTCTCGGTTCCCAGGACCCACCTCCTAGCCCTGCCAGCCCCACCTGCCTGCCTCCTAAGCTCTGCTCTGTAACACACCTTCACCCTGCAAACTACAGTGGCAGCTTGGGGAACAGGAGAGGAGGGAAAGAGTAAGGTGGGACAGGAGGGTAGGCAAGAGAGGGACAGTGGAAACAAGGCAAATGTTTCAGCTGGATTAGACCCCTCTTCCCACCCCTATTCTAGAAGCTAGAGAGCCAGTCAGCAATGGAACCTTGTGTTCTTGCGCCAATTGCCACCAATATGAACTGTATGAGCTTGGGTCTGAATGTGTGTGTGTGTGTATCTGTGTGCACGCATGTGCGTGTAGAGAAGATGTATAGATCTCTTATCTTAGTGAAGGTGAATACCAGAAGTTAAACAGAGCCTCTGGGCAAAGGAGGCTTGTATTTTGCACATTTTATAAGAAAAAAAACTGAGTGAGACTTCTGCTTGTATATTTCTAAAAAGCCCCAACCATCCCCACCTTACCACTCCTCTCCTTCACATCCCCAACTTTCTTCTCTGACACTAGCCAAGGAGTGTGAATTTATACTTAATTTTCATAGGCAAAACAAAAGCTTCAGGCTGTTGACTATGTGAGTCTGTTGTATGGATGTTTTGTATGGTCTCCAGCCTGAGACTGGAGTGGGTAAGTGGGGCCCTCAAGGGCATCCCCACACTATCCTTTGCCCCTAAGTCTGTGGGGTAAAAGGCTACAGCATTGTTCCAGGGATCCGGGTCTGCTCACCTGGCATGCTCAGGCTTGCCCTCACCCTGTTCCTGGGCTGGGTATGATTGCAGGGATCACCCATGGACACAGCCCAGGGAAGGGATCCTGGGCACAGCTCCCACCTCTGAACTAAAGGCTGATGTACTTTTGACATCTCAAGTCTTCCGTAGCAGCTTAAACTCACATGTGTGTCCCGTCAAGCCTGAAATAGCCAAGTAGCCCCTAGAAAGACTCCCTTCACACAGGGCTAGACTTAAGCCAGGGAAGTGGGGCTGGGTAAGAGTGCAGGCTTTTGGGGACATTCTTACTGTGCTAAAAAAGCCACTGCAAACATAGCAATAAAAACACTTCATTTTCCAAAACTGGCTCCTGCTTCTGCTTCTCTGGAAGATAAGGCGGGGAGACAGGTGTGGGGACCTTCCTCCAGCTCCAACTCGGCATTAGGTAAGGCCCATTCTGAGGGACTCTACACCTAGTTCCATGCCAGAAACTGGAAAAAGAGTAGGGAAGAAATTCAGGCATAAAGCCTCAGTCCCCTAGAGGGAAGAGCATGGAGTGGACCTAAGCTCAATTGGAGCAAATACAGCAGAGAAGGTAGGCTGCAGCCACGAGTCGCTCTAAGAATCTCACTGAACCAGGCACGATAGCTTGTGGCTGTAAGCCCTGCATTTAAGATATTAAGTGTGCTCCTGAGCAAGTAGCTTTCCAAGATCAAAGGGCACACTAGGAGCACAGACAGATGGAAGTTTGGGCAATGATTCACGGACTAGGAACCAGCATCTGGACCTGGTTTGTGGCACTTAAGTGGGGTAGGGGGGGTTCTCTGGATTGGGATCCACTTTGCTGGCAGGGCCAGAAGGGGCTGTAGATGACTACATGATGAATGGTACTGCCAGGTCCTGTGATGACAATTGGGAGTTGGCTTTGAGTATGTCTTGTCGTACAAGTGGAGATCTCTGGTTGGCAAATGGACACACGAGTTTGCAGTTATAGAAAATCTGGCCTGGAGCTAAAACTTGTGAAGTTCTCAGCTGGGGGTACAGCATAAGTGGGTACAAAGGGAGACTCAGCAAAGCACACAAAGATGGTGCTATAGTTCACGGTGTAGCAAAGAGATCATGGAGACTTGGACAAGAGTGGTCTTGGGCCCCATGCAAAAACCATTAAAAATTGTTAAAAAGAAGTCAGCTGGGCCAGGCAGCAAACCTGCCAAATCAGCGACTCAGGAGGCTAAAGCAGGAAGACCAAAAGTTTAAGGTTGCTTGTGCTGCAGATTGAATTCAAGGACAGTCTAGTAGCTAAGGATATGATCAATGACAGAGAACCTACCTAATACATACAAGGCCCAGGTTGTGTGGCGCATGGTAGGGTGGTGGTGCAGTTAGCTTAGTCTGGCAATCCCAGCTATTTGGGGAGCTAAGGCAGGGGAATCATAAACACCAGTACAACACTTGCCTAGCATGTGTAAGACCCTAGGTCTTACAATGCCAATGGAAGAAGGGAGGGACCCAAATATGCATGAATGAATTAAAGTATGGCTTGTCCATAAAATACAGTATTACTTAGCCTGAAATAGGAAATTGACATATATGCTACATGGGTGACCCTGAAGGACATGATTGGTGAAATGAACCACTTACAAAAAAAAATTATATGATTGTATTCACTAAAAATTCCTGTAGCAGTCAAATCCATCTCTATGGATTGGGCTTGGGGTTAAGGAAACATGGCTTAATGGGGACAGCTGCAATATGGGGAGACGAACACTTAATTGTGATGTCCAACTGCTTAATGCCATCAAACTATGCACTTGAAAATGGTGAAGATGTGTAATGTGAATTCTAATTCATCTTTTTTTTTTCAAGACAGGGTTTCTCTGTAGCTTTGGAGCGAGTCCTGGAACTAGCTTTTGTAGATCAGGCTGGTCTCAAACTCTTCTAATTGGTCTTAATAATAAAAACTTGGAGCCAGGTACCAGGGTAAATGCTGAAAGATCAGAGAAACAAAGGAGCAAGCCACTAGAGAGAGAGACTTCTTACCTCTACTGAATCCTCAGACAGAAAGGGTGAGCTCCTGTCTCCTCCTGTCTTATATCCCTCTTTCCACCCAGCCATAATCCTGTCTCAAACCCCTAGTGGCAGGGTTAAAGGCATGTACCTCCCAAGTACTGGGATCAAAGGCATGAGATCCCAAGTGCTGCAATCAAAGGTGTGTGCCACCATGCCAGGCCTCTATGGTTAACCAGTGGCTTGCTCCACCTTCTGATCTTTAGGCAAGCTTTATTTGTTAGAGCACAAACAAAATACCACCATAAAGAAGTTTTATGGCCGGGCGGTGATGACGCACGCCTTTAATCCCAGCACTCGGGAGGCAGAGGCAGGCGGATCTTTGTGAGTTCAAGACCAGCCTGGTCTACAAGAGCTAGTTCCAGGACAGGCTCCAAAGCCACAGAGAAACCCTGTCTTGGAAAAAAAAAAAAAAAAAAGGAAAGTTTTATGTGTTACAAGTATATGAATTTATGTTTTACCATAATATAAAAAGGTGATACAAGACAGGTCTTGGAAGGGTGGGATGTAGTGCACAGAGGTCAGCCTCTGATGAGTATATGGTGCCACAGGAGAGACCCGACAGCTCTAATTCCGTTCTGTGCAAAGTGGTTGTGTTCTATGTAGAGCAGGAAGCAGGCATCACCTGGTGCAGGCTATAGCCTCCCTGTTCCCTTCTTAGCACTCTTATTCAGTTTCTTTATTCCTTCAGAGACCCCCTGCTCTTGCCCAGAGTGCTATTCCCAATCTCCTGCTTGCTCCTAAGTCTCAGCCTGTTATCTTCAGCTGCAAAAGATCTTCGCAAAGTCCAGTAGACTTTCCCCCAGGCCCTCATACCACTCTCTCTCTCTCAACTAACTCCACCCATGAGGAGCTCGGAGTCTCAGGCTTTCTCCACCAGGTATCTATTCTGGATAAGAACCCTAGTGGGGATCACATTAAAGGCCATCCCAGCAAACTGTCACAACACCATATCCATCACAGAAAGGCAACTTCACAGAGTTCACTGGGGACTACAATGGGTGGGGCCTATTTACTCAGGAAATCGGCTTCTATACAAGGGTTTAGGAAACTGAGACCAAAAAGTCCAAGTAGAGTGAGGAAATAAAGTGGAGAACCATCAGACAGGCTGTCCCAGGAGCTGGGCCAGAGAGGAAAGTGGTCAGGGTCGGATTAGAAAAGCAGGAGAGGTGATCTGGACTTTAGCTTCCAAAGCACAGACAAGCAAACTTAGGAAAGCCCAAAGTAGTCCAGAACACTTCCTGGAAAAGCAGACTAGTCCTATGCCTTGGCATAGCAACCAGAGGGTGTTACCTCTACCCTCATGGGCAATGCCTCTAGACTAATGGAAAAGGGGTAGACTCCTCACAGGGCAGCCATGCTTTGAGGATGGGTAAGAGTGACAGGATGCTTGAGAAGGCAGCTGCTTGGCCTAATCCCAGACAGGTCAGACAGAAGTAGGAACATAGTTATTTGTCAACCTCTAGCCAATATCAACATCTTCAGGAGTCACTCCAATTCCAAGAGACACTAACCGGCTCCCACAATCCCTCTTCAGTCTTCACAGACAGTAGGCATAGCACACACCCTGAGCAGGAAGGCTAATGGGGGGGGGCAGGGGGTGACAAGCATCTGATCAGGAACAGGCCCTTTCTTGTGCCTTGTAAGAGAAGCTTAGCTGCAGGCTAATCTTGCTCTAAGGAAGTAAGCTATGAGGGCATGGACCTGTCAGCAAAACAAGTCACTGCAGAGAGGCAGGACCCCATCCCATCCCGAAAGTCTTCATAGCTGGTGGGCAGCAGAGAGACACAAGCACTCCGCAGTCCTTTCTTGATTGCCTTGCAGCCCCCTCTACTGCCTTGTTCTGCCCTAGCCAGTTCTAGGTCACTGCCAAGGACGGTCTCCTCTCCCAGTCAGCATTAGTCAGAGGTCACGCTGTAAACCTTCAGGAGGGGGTTGGGCAGCGAATGACTGGTGGCGCTCTGCCACATTCTATCTGTCCCGAATGTGATTAATAGGAACCCAGAGAAAGTACCAGGAAGTCCTGCTGGTTTACCTGGCTTCTCAGACAGTTATCAACTCCCAGGGAGGCTGACAAGACCGACACTCCCTAAGAGCCATAAAGCGGAGTTGTCCTGGTTGAAGCGGAACAAGAGGAGGAAGAGCAGGGGCAAAGAAAACAGGAGTTTTGAGGGCAAGCGTGAGCCTGCTCTTCAGGGACTAAGAACAAGTCTAAGGAAAGGATGAATGTCACACTAAACCTGTGCAACCTTCTGGACACTCTTCAGCTTTGCTCTGAGAGGGCAGCAGCAGAACCATCCCCAAAACCTCAGACACAAACAACTTGTAACCTAACATTTATTGTCCTCAGGATAAAACAGTTGACCTGCCTCACAACCTCCTTAAGGACATACAGCAAAATAAATGGGGCTCAACTGCAGGCCAGGTGACAAGTGCTCTTCTACACTTATAGGACTGGAAAGTGCCCTGGCCAGGCAGGACCATGGCAAAAGTACTCCAAATGAGCAACAATTTTTGGTTTGATGAGCAACTCCAAATGAGCAACCCTTTTGGTTTGATGGCAGGGGTCAAAATAATGATCTGTAAGCTGTGGAAGGGGATAAACCCAAGTACCAGAGGGAGAGGGTAAGCTCTCAGTAAACAGTGAGCATGGATCAGGAAGAAGCCAGTTGCAGGGAGGGGGGAGAAACAAGCCTTTACTTCTCCTTCTTGTCCGAGGAACCATGTACTAAGGCCTAGAAAAGGAAAGAAACCCCAAAGAAGTTAGCAGAGCCTACCTCCAAGCCCTTGGGCCTTTAGTATTATACCCCCAAACACTTGGTTCTTCTCTCCTCTTAATAACAAGTACCCAGGCAAACAAGGTACCCTACCCTCAACAGTACCCAAAAGCTTGCCAGGGTGAGTATATCAGCCCATCCATCCACTAGGGAAGAACCTGTACCTACTGCCAGGGGAGGATTAGCAGGACCTCAGTGAACTGAGCCCCATCAGCTGCAGTGGCAGCTGGAGGTGATAACTGCAGCTCTCTTTTACTACAGTGAGAGCAGAACCAAGACCTAGACCACCAGCCTGTAAGTTCCAATTTAGGGCCTTTCCACCATTGTGTGCTATGCACTGGTGTTCTTAAAACCCAAATCCTTAGAGGTCAGGAGACAGTTATCTGCCATAAAAGCGTGAGGACCTAGGTTCAATCCCCAGAACACATACTTGTTATCCCAGAGTTGGGAGACATGGGAGGCAGATCTCTATAGCTAGTCAGCTTAGTTTACTTCATAAATTCTAGATCAGTAAGAGCTCCTGTCTCATAAAAATAAGTTGGATAGCTCTTGAAGAATGATACCAAGGTTATCCAAGTCCTTTCCAGATAGCCTGGTATATTCTGAGGGCACAGGGACTCTCTGTGGGCTGGGCTCTCCCTCTAACTCACTACCTAATGCAAACCAAACAAATCCAGGAAAAGCAGTTTGTCTCCTTCCACTCATCTTCCTGACACCTGAGCTTCCAGCTATACCTGGAGTTGTGAGGCTAGCCTAAAAACTCAGATCAACAACCAGCGCCTACCAAGTGAGGCACCCTTTGAAGCTTTCCTCACTTGCCAAACACTACTCCCCTGCATCCCACAGGAGAGGAAGCTAGAACAAGATCCCTACGTATTGAAGGGTTTTGTTTTTTTCAGGCAGGGTCTCAGTATCTAGTCTAGGCTGACCTAGAATTTTCTCCATTCTCCAGCCTCAGCTTCCTAAAGTACTGGCATTTCAGGTGTGGCCACCACACCCAACTTTCCCAAGCATGCTCCTTATAAAACCTCTACCACAGCTGGTAATAGCCTAGAATGATAAGTACCCCCTCTTTAAGGGCTTGGCACTGAATTTAAGGTAGTAAGGGCTCTAAGCAGAGAGAGCCAACCTATTGATAGGAGCTGCCCTTAGCAGGTTCATGCCCAGCATCTAGTACCATGCCATATCTCCTGCATGAAGGGTTGTAGCAGCTGAATCTGCCCACACTTAGCAACAAAAGAGGCAGCAAGGGAGGGCAGGAGAGCAACACCAGTAAGACACCTAGACCTACTACAAGGCCTACAGAAGCAACAGCAGGCTCCCCAGAACCCCTAGGAACTGTGCTGCAGAACCCTGGCCCGAACTCTAACCTGCACCTACAGGTAGGGAGACACTGACCTGCAGCTTGGCGTGCTCTTCCAGCAGACGGTAGTACTCCTTAGTAAGGCCCTCAGACTGCTTCTGCATGGCCAGAGCCTCGTTTTCAGCTTTCTCTAGCCCTGGCAACAATACAAATGAATACAAGAAGAAAGTAAAAGATTGGGATTATGTAAGAAAAAACACCTACCTACAAATAACATGGAAAATTGTTCTGAATCTGTCTCAAAAGAGGTTGTACAGACAGTTTCCAGTGTTTGTCAATGTCTCTGTCTTTCTATCTCTTCCACTAGAGAGGTGAAAGGAAGGGAAGGCTCAACAGGGACACAGAACAAAAAGTCAGAGCACCGCCCCTGTGAGTCCCTTCAATGGAGGGATGTTAATGGTTCTCAGGAGGGGTGACCTTTTGAATGGCCAGCAGTGAGAATCCATGAGCAAAATCCCAGCATTAAGTGACAGTGATATACCTTACAGAGTATCACTGGCCAATGCCTACAGTACTGAATGAGTCTGAGCTTAATGCAGGAGAAGGAAAAAGGAAGGGAGAAAGGGAGGATAGACCACACAAATTCTTCCTGACACTCCTTTTGTTCTCAGCTCCCAAGCATCCTGGGGCTCCCCCCGGCCTGCCTGTCTTGACAAGAAACCCCTAGTAGGCACTACTAAAGCATGCACAGCAGCTGCTAGGGCTTCTCCAAAGCCCTAAACCACTAAAATGTCCTAGCCGTGAACTCGCTCAGTCACATTTGGGTGTAAAGGTGCAGAATGCACATGAAGTGTACTATTGATACTTGATACAAGGGGGCAGCAGTATGTAGTGGAGTGTAACAGGAGGGCAATCTCACTTTTCTTGCTGTTGGCCAGCTCATCCTTTAGCTTCTTCAAGTCATTCTTCAGGCTCTTGTTCTCCTCTAACTTCACCTCAGCACTCCCAACATCCAACTTGCCTCCGTCTTCAGCAGCTCCCTAGGGAAAGCGAAGGTGAAGCATCTCCAGAACTGTAATTCCTCGAGCTACCTCCAGCAATTACTTGCACTTTTAGAAATGTCAAGACAGAACTGACCACTATAAGCTCCCAGGCACAGACCAGGCTATGGTTAGCTGCCAAGAAAAGGAGAATAGCCAGTAGAGGCACCTGCTGCAAGCTCACAGGCCACACACTCTGCCTACCCTGGCCCCTAGACCTACCTTCCCATCAGTAAAGCTCAATGGCTCTGTGGAGTTTCCTCATCTAACCAGAGACTCAACTTCCTGTCACCTGGAACTCTCTGTTCAGCTAACCTAACTACTCTTATTCCTTCTCTTCCTGGCTCTTGCAGCTGACTGCAAGCAAACGACCCCAACATTTGTTCCCATCCACCCCACCAATCTCCAAACCATCACTCTCCTTCCTAGCTTACCACTTACTTCACCTCCTCTGACAGGCTAACAAACTGGTCTCTGCTTCTTCCCTAGTACCAAGGGGTCCACTAGCTCCATATTGCTGGAAGTGTTGCACTGACAGCTAACTTCTCAAGAATAAGAGGCTGAGAGTCCCTAAAGAAAGAAGTCCCTGCTCCCAGAAGATCTATTCTCATCAGAGAAAACTGCAACTGGCAGCAGCATATGGATACAGTAGTAATGATACCCCCTTCCTCTACTGTGCCTCTACCAGCTAACAGAAGGCACCAGGCTCACCGCAGATTCTTTCAACAGGCACACCCTCCCCACTAAAATCTTCCTTTATCAGGCAACAGCACTCTCACATAGGTCCCAGCCTAATAGTGACCACTGTGGACCCTTAGAAATGTGGCTCTAGAAGGGAGACTTAACTCACCTTCTTTAGCTGGTCATTCTCCTCCATGTATTTCTTGGCCGCCTCACTGGCACTTTCTGCTTGCTTTTTAAAGGCTTCATTGGAGGCCAGCAGTGTGGCCTGCTGGGAGATGAGAGTTACCAGGCGTCTAAGTAAGCTGCAATTGTTTACAAAAAGAGGGAGAAGTAAGAAGCATGAGAGCAAAGGGCCTGGCAGGAACTCTTCTTGGCTGCTACCTGTTCAGGCTGCCTCCAGCCTGGACCTGGCAACACAAAGTGGGGCCTAGAAACTGTCCTCTGCCACCTCCCCCAAACAGCTATACTGGACTCTGGGAAGAACCTCAGGGAGAGGTTGGAAACAGAAGCACACCCAGGCATGGCCTAGCTATATAGAAAAAGATCTTAAACCAGCAGCACTTTCCAGGTAAGGGCCTAGATGTGCTAGACAAGCCTCAGCACTGTTTGCCTCAATGCGAGGTCAGGCTTGCCTCCCTAAGAGAACAATGTCAGAAAAACAAATTTGGGCACTTCCAACATGCCAAGTGAACACCTCATAGCTACTTTATGAGGTAGTTACTTTTGCTACCCTCATTTGACAGAAAACCGAGGTTCAGCAGGATGAAGCAATATATCTAAGATCAAAGAGCCAGAAATTCATATAACTATAATTCCAATTCCCATCTACCTGCATTGAGAAACATTCTCTCTCAGCTTCCAAGTCCCAACATGAGTAGAAAAAACTTTTCTCCAAACACACCTTACAACCAGCTGCCATAGTGTATCTAGTATATAATAGCATTCAAACTGAGGTTGTCTTTCGCTTTGGAACAGAGAAAGACCAAGCAGGACACAGGTGTCTGTTGCCTGTCTCAAACATCTGGAAAGGTAAACAGATAAGCAAGTGGGGATAAGCACTGGTCCCTGAACAGTAAGACTAGATAGAGAACAGAAGGACTTGCTACAGTCTTGAGAAAGACACTGCTCAGGCAGCCAAGAAAGGAGAGTACTTTCCCACATGTCTCGGAAAGTCTAGCCACAGCACTTGGAGTCAGGCAAAGTGCATGCAGAGGCCTGGTGAAAAAGGAAAAAAACAACATGCCTGATGCCTGTTCCAGGGCACTTTCAACAAAAGTGCTTGCTCAGAGGAGCAGCAGCAGCCTTGGTAGCCTATTCCAGGGCTGGCCTATCTGATCCACGATGCACTGGCGTTTCATCATTCCACCTAGAGCCTGGGCAGGCAAGGGAGCCAGAAGCGCAGAGCTCTATTCTCACCCTCAGCCCAGGCTCTGCTGGGCTCTAGAAGAACCCTTTTTGGGAATGCACATGTGGAATAGAGGGGTTTTGTACGTCTTGCTTTGGGGAGATACTCCCAGGGGTCTCTAGTGGCACAGTGAGAACCAGGCTGTTGATTCCTGGCAGGAGAGGAGAGTTTCCAATGACATGTGCTCTCTAAAATTAGCGGCGCAGACCTCGTGGCCTAGAGCTCAGGTTTCCCTGCCTCAGCCTCGAGCTGCCCACCAACCTGCCCCCAACTGGGCTGAAGCCCTGAAAGTAGAAGTTACCAAGCAGTTCAACAGCCAGCAAGAAGTCATGGGCGACTTACAGTGGTCAGAAGTCACAGAGAAGCCAGAAAGAAAAGCAACTCCCAACACAAAAGCTTCCTGGTTCCCAAACAGATCTCTAAAAGTTTAAGAAGGCCCACTCCATATGTAGAAATGGCTGGAGGGGGAGACACTAATGCGTGCCACCTAATGGTAAAGATGGGGGTCCATGGACACTTCTGGGTCCTAGCAAAGATGAGTGAGTAAAACCAAGGGTTTCCACTCCTACCTGGACAGGCAAATGGCTGCTAGGGAGTGTCCACAGCTGTCACCCCAGTGGTAGATGACACAACCAGAAAGGCGGTACTATCAGGAATGACAATCACAATGCAACAGCTATCTTCTGTGCTACCCAAGGCTTTCCTCAGATATCACAAACCAGGGTTTCCTAGCTAGTTCAGGACACCCACAGAAGATACGCCGGATATACCAGGATACCCAAGCATAAGATATTGGACAGTGTCTGCTCACAATTCTGGCCTTTGGTTTCTAGTCATTAAGAAGACAACCACAATGCCAATGAGGTCCTGATTTTCCTCCCTCTGGACAACTGTCATGGACATTTCCCACCTCCCTTCCAGAGCACCCAACATACACAGTGCCGTTCTTTCATGCCACCTGTGTTGGAGCTATGCCTCTAAGCCATCCAAGGCTGATTGGGGGTCATTTGCCACTGTATGTTGCATTTCATACCCTTTCCTACAATTTCCTCCTCATCAACTTTCTTGCCATTTCCAGTTACATCCATCTTTTTTCCTTCCCACTTACCCCCTGCCCTTGCATCCTTCACCCACTCTTGAGTTTTCAGAGGATATGCACTCTGTAACATATGCTGCTACTAACAGGTCACTTTTAAGATGTCTGCCACGTAGTACTCTGTTCCTCAAGTGTCTACTCTGTACTCTAGATTTTCTTCCAGCTAACTTTATCCCCTAAAGTGTTTATCTGCTACCAGAGTCACAATTAAACTACCTACTAAACATCAGCTTCTGATGTTATCACAAACACTCCAAACACAGTCTGCCAAGATGGGTCTTCCCTTACTCCACAGGTCGCTGCCAAGTGTATTCCTGCTGTACTTCCAAGCATGTCAGCTATCTTGGACTCTGTCCTCCTTGTTCTTGACCCCGGCACTATTCGGCACTTTCCATATCAACTCTAGAGAGGATATCCTCTACTCACCCACTGCCGGTGCCTGGTGCCTACTCTCTATTGGCATCTGTACAGAATTCCCATCCATCCCAGAGCTGACAAATTTGACTGGTTTCTCCTCTGCTTGACCCACCATCCCTGAAACATGCCTAGTTCTACACATCAACCACCATATCCTTTCTCAACTAGTTCAACTACCACCTCCCTTAGAAAACTCTTTCCTGTTGCAAAGGTACCCTCTGATGTTCCCACAGCAGCCCCCAGTACACCCCAGGATCTTGTATCCACTTTCTCAGGATATTCAGTTATTGGATTGCCCTATCACACTACAAATACCTTTAGGCTGGCCTATAGCAGCCATCTCTGCTCTCCCAGACCAGGTACAATGAAAAGAAACTTTCCAGGTGACCTAATTTCACTCCTGGGACAGGGGAAGGGCCGTGTTTGAGGCTGCTTGTCAGGTCCAAACCTGCCCTTTTTTCTTGCAAAACCCATGTCTACCTGGCAGCCTGGCATTGGGGGAGGGAGGAAGACAAGCTGATGTAGCACTTACCACATTATCTAACAAAAGAGAAGATAAAACAAGCAGCAGGAGGTGCTGGCTTACTCTTTCAGCAGGCAAGCTGGGCTTCTGGCTGAAGTGGAAGCTGAGAAGCTACACGGAAAACTCAATTATATTCACTACCAAACTCTGCCCTCCACCCCAAACCTCAGGGCCCCAGCAAGACAGATTAGGCCCCTTTCCAGCATTTGCTAGCCTCGGAGTGAGCTTTCTGGAATATTTTACTGCTCTTTCTCACACTGAGTTAGTTACGCATCCAGATCCCACTTGCTAGTCCCGTCTCGGGCACTGAGTGTGGTATATGGTGAACAAGGACAGGCTTGAGAATTGCCATACTCTGATCCTGCACAAATCAGAAATGACTACTTCATGGCCTCCACTCCTGCTGTCTTATCTATCAAGCATTGCTTTGTTTTATCTTCTGAACACAGTTACTCACATTAACTGTTCATACCTACTTACTTTTTTAAAAAACACAGGTGAGGTGGGGGTGCATGCCTTTAATCCCAGCACTTGGGAGGCAGAGACAGGCAGATCTTTGTGAGTTCGAGGACAGCCTGGTCTACAAGAGCTAGTTCCAGGACAGCCAGGACTGTTGCACAGAGAAATCCTGTCTCAAAAAACCAAACAAAAATAAAAAGAATAAGTAAAAACCAAAGAACCAAAGAGAATTTCTAAAGGTTTAGGGTACTCATTGACAACAGCTCAGGGTTCAGATTAACTAAATCCAAGCACAGACATGAAGCCCAGAGAACAACACTTAACGGAATACAGATGTGTCCTTGGCACCCAAATACCTGAACTCAACTTGGCATTCTTGGTAAAATATTCTTGGATTCTAAGCGGGAATACAATGCTTTCATAAAAGGCCAAGTAAACAAGAGAAGGCAAGAGAAGCTGAATCTCTCTTTGGCCTCTAGAGAAACAGGCCAAATACATCAAGTAAAGAGACATGGTTCACAGGGACTTTTCACCTATCTGCCTCAGTGAGCAAACAGGAGAAAAACATGAACAGGAAATGGGAAAAGGACCAAGTCCAATTGAAAAGTCCATGATGTGGCCCAGAAGAGCCTCGCTGAGAAGCTGTCCCAACATAAGTTGTATATCCAAGTTCTTCTATGCTTCAGCCCCATGCCAAGTAGGGCCCTGGTGTCACAGTGCCACCTGCTGATTTTATGCTGTTACAGTCTAGCATATATAGTCTAGCATACAGTCTACAATGTGCCATGGCCATGGGATACTCTGAATATGTCTCAGTTATTGAAGAAAAGGTGAGATGGCTACCCTGACAAGGAACCACAACCAGGAGATGCCAAGGCAAGACCAGGTGAAGCAAGGTAGTATCCATTTCCCAAGGCCTCTCAAGCTCAAGTACCAGCAGCCATGAAAATAAGGAAGAGATAGGGCATCAAACCAGCCATGTTTAAAAAAAAAAAAGGCATAACACTCAAGGCTCTCCAAGGAGATCCACATGGCTAAGTTATGACAGAGCATAAAACATGACTCCTGGGATCACAGGATCAAGTCTATGCCCAAGGTGACATGTCAGAAAGATCCCTTGACCAGGGCACAACAGGAAAACTAGACAGAGCAAGAATAGCAATAGAACACTTAGGAGAGGCTCCTGCCAGTGGACACAAAAGATAATGGTGACTCTGTTGTGGTAGTAGTTTAGTCATAAGGGTAGAGGAAGAGAGGCTTAGAGAAGGAACCCACAGACTGTGTCATGGGTACAGTTTCAGATTTGAAGAGTTCTGGATGCTATTACAGAAGAATGTGAAAGTTTGTTAACAGTATTGATTTTATACTTAAGATGGTGACAATTTTAATGTTTTCCACTAAAATTGCACAAAACGCATGAGATGACAGGACAGCATGCCCTCAGTTCCTGGGTTCAGAGATAGGGTTAAAGTAGTGGTTTTCAGGCATAGCTCATGTCACAGGAAAAAAATCCAAGAGGTAGCAAAGAGGCTCAAGCATTAAATCATCAGGTGGCAGAAGTAAGCTAACCCTCATGGTTCTAACTTTGGCCTAACAGAAACCATGCCCATCCTCCTGGCTCTCTCTCACCACTGGCACTCCATCTTCCTAGCTTCCCTGCCCTTTACAGCTCCCAAACCTCTTCCTCTTTCTGGAATACACTCAGTCCTGACTGTCAGTGCCCAGTAGCTTGCCTGCCTTGTCCTCCCAGGCATGCCCTCCCAGTGTGCTCTGATGATGGTGATCTTCATGAGCTGCTCCCTCAGAAGATTCCCTATGAAGCAGTCCACGGAGTTCCCTTTCTTTTTTGAGGGGGTGGGGGTTGTTGCTTTTGAGACAGGGTTTCTCTGTTAATTGAAGGAAGACATGGGTAGGCACCAATGCAAGAATTCATCCAACAACCTAAAAAGCAACATGGAGCACCAGAACCCAGTGAACATGCAACAGGAAGACTTGAACATCCTAATCCAGAAGCAGCAGAAGAAAACGATTTTAAACTTAACTTTATGAAGATGGAGACCTTTAAAGAGGAAATAAAAAACTCCCTTAAAGAAATGGAAGAAAAGACAAACAAAAAAAATGGAAGAAATTAATAAATGCCTCAAAGAACCCCCCCAAAAAAACAAACAAACAGGTGAAGCAAACAATTCAAGACATGAAGACTGAAATAGAGGCAATGAAGAAAACACAAACTGGGGGAAATCTGGATATGTAAAATCTGAGTAAATGAACAGGAACTACAGAGGCAAGCATAACCAACAGAATACGAGAGATGAAGACAGAAATCTCAGGTGTTGAAGATACTATAGAGAAAACCAATTCATTGGTCAAACAAACATTAAATCCAACAAATTCTCTCTCTCTCTCTCTTTTTTTTTTTTTGAGACAGGGTTTCTCTGTGGCTTTGGAGCCTGTCCTGGAACTATCTCTGTAGACCAGGTTGGCCTCGAACTCACAGAGATTCTCCGGCCTCTGCCCTGAGTGCTGGGATTAACCAACAAATTCTTAACCCAAAACATCCAGGAAATCTGGGACACCATGAAAAGACCAAACCTAAGAATAATAGGGGGAGAAGAACTCCAGCTCAAAGGCGCAGAAAACATATTCAACAAAATCACAGAAGAAAACTTTCCCAACCTAAAGGATATCCCTATGAAGGTACAAGAAGCTTGCAGACCACCACATTGGATCAAAAAAAAAAAAGTCCCCTCGCCATATACTAATCAAAATGCAATAACATACAGAATAAAGGAAGAACATTAACAGCTGCAAAGGAAAAAGGTCAAGTAGCATATATCAGAATTACGCCTGACTTCTCAATGGAAACCATGAAAATCAGAAGTCCTGGACAGATGTGCTACAGACACTAAGAGACCACAGATGCAAGCCCAGACTACTATACCCAGCAAAGCTTTCAATCACCATCGATGGAGAAAACAATATTCCATGACAAAACCAGATTTAAGGAATACTTATCCACAGATTCAGGCCTACAGAAGTGCTAAAGAAAACCCTAACACAAGGAAGCTAACTGTACCCACAAAAACACAGGTATAACCTCCCACCGCCGAAACCCAAAGAAGGGAAAAACACAAACACCACCACCGAAAAATAACAGTAATTAACAACCACTGGTCATTAATATCTCTTAATATTAATGGACTCAATTCACCTATAAAAAGACACAGGCTAAGAGAAAGGATATGAAAACAGGATCCAGCCTTCTGCTATATAAAAGTGACACACACACACACCTCAACCTCAAAGACAGACATTACCTCAGAGTAAAAGGTTGGTAAAAGGTTTTCCAATCAAATGGACCTAAGAAACAAATGGGTGTAGCTATCCTAATACCCAACACAATAGACTTCAAACTCAAATCAGTCAGAAGAGATGGAGAAGGACACTTGATACTCATCACAGGAAAACTCCATCAAGATGAAGTCTCAATCCTTAACATCTATGCCCCAAATACAAGAGCACTCACATATATAAAACATTACTAAAGCTTAAATTGCACATCAAACCCCACACACTAATAGTGGGAGATTTCAACACTCTACTCTCCCCAATAGACAGGTCAACCAGACAGAAACTTAACAGAGAAATAAGAGAACAGATGTAATGAACCAAATGGACTTAACAGACATCTATAGAACATTCCACACCCAAACACAAAATAATATACCTTCTT
>JAQHUG010000480.1:964460-975726 GCA_028555095.1 Dicrostonyx torquatus | reverse complement strand
GATGCAGGGATCTGTCAATATAATCTACCATATAAACAAATTGAAAAATAAAAACCACATAATCATCTCATTAGATGCTGAAAAGGCATTTGACAAAATCCAACACCCTTCATGATAAAGGTCTTGGAGAGATTAGAGATACAAGGAATATATATATATATATATACATACATACACACACAAACATAATATATATATAAACATAATAAAAGCAATATACAGCAAGCCAACAGCCAACATCAAATTAAATGGAGAGAAACTCAAAATGATTCCACTAAAATCAGAAACAAGACAAGGCTGTCCACTCTCTCCAAATCTATTCAACATAGTTCTTGAAGTTCTAGCTATGGCAGTAAGACAACAGAAGGAGATCAGGGGGATTTAAATTGAAAGGAAGAAGTGAAACTTTCGTTATATGAAGATGTACCCCAAAAACTCTACCACAGAACTCCTACAGCTGATAAATACCTTCAGTAACGTGGCAGGATACAAGATCAACTCAAAAAAATCAGTAGCCTTCCTATACAAACAATAAAAAAGCTGAGAAAGAAATCAGAGAAACATCATCATTCACAATAGCCACAAATAATATAAAATATCTTGGGATAATACTAACCACAAGAAGTGAAACACCTATTTGACAAGAACTTTAAGTCTTTGAAGAAAGAAATTGAAGAGGATACCAGAAAGTGGAAAGATCTCCCATGTTCTTGGATAGTGAGGATCAACATAATAAAAATGTCAATCCTACCAAAAGCAATCTATAGATTCAATGCAATCTCCATAAAAATTTCAACACAATTCTTCACAGACCTTGAAAGAACAATAATCAGCCTCATATGGAAAAACAAAAAAAAAACCCAGGTTAGCCAAAACAATCCTGTACAATAAAGGAACATCCAGAGGCATCACCATCCCTGACATCAAGCTCTATTACACAACCACAGTAATGAAAACAGCTTGGTATTGGCATAAAAACAGAGAGGTTGTCTAATGGAATCGAATTAAAGACCCGGATTTTAATCCACACACCTATGAACATCTGATTTTTGACAAAGAAGCTAAATATAAACAATGGAAAAAAGAAAGCATCTTCAACAAATGGTGCTGGCATAACTGGATGTCAACACGTAGAAGAATGAAAATAGATCCATATCTATCACCATGCACAAAACTATAGTCCAAATGGATTAAAGACCTCAATATGAATCAAACCACACTGAACCTAATAGAAGAGAAAGTGGGAAGTAGTTTTCAATGCATGGGCACAGGAGACCACTTCCTAAATATAGTGCAGTATCACAGACACTGAGAGTAACAATATATAAATGGGACGTCCTGAAACTGAGAAGCTTTTGTAAAGCAAAGGACACAGTCAATAAGACAAAAAGGCAGCCTATTGAATGGGAAAAGATCTTCACCAAAAGGCCTGATCTTCAAAATTCCAAATAACCCAATAAAAATTGGGATACAGAACTAAACAGAGAATTCTCAACAGAAGAATCCCAAATGACCAAAAGACACTTAAGGAAATGTTCAACATCCTTAACCATCAGGGAAATATAATTCAAAGCAACTCTGAGATTCTATCTTACACCTGTCAGAATGGCTAAGATCAAAACACAATGATAGCTTATGCTGGAGAGGATGTGGAGTAAGGGGAACAGTCCTTCATTGCCAGTGGGAATGCAAAGTTGTACAAACAGTATCAGTATCGTGGTTTCTCAAAAAATTTGGAATTAACCTACCTCAGGATCCAGCAATACCACTCTTGGGCATACACCCAAAAGATGCTCAATTATACTACAAAGACATTTGTTCAACCATGTTTATAGCAGCATTATTTGTAATAGCCAGAACCTAGAATGCCCCTCAACTGAAAAATGGATAAGAAAATGTGGCACATTTACACATTAGAATACTAGTCAGTGGTAAAAAACAATGACATCTTGAAATCTGCGTGCAAATGGATGGAACTAGAAAACACTATCCTGAGTGAGGTAACCCAGACCCAAAAAGATGAATATGGTATGTACTTACTCATAAGTGGATACTAACTATAAACAAAGGATATTGAGCCTATAGTTCATGATTCTAGAGAAGCTAAGTAACAAGATGAACCCTAAGAAAAAACATATATAGATCCACCTGGAAATTTGAAATAGACAAGATCACCTGACAAAACTGGGAGCATGGGGGTGGAGGGAGAAGGGAGGGTGGGAGGGGAAGAGGAGAGGAAAAGGGGAGAACTTGAGGGAATGGGATAGAAGAGATGGAGGAAAGACAGAGATGAGAGCAAGGAAAGAGATTGAGGGAGCCATTATGAAGCTAGCAAGACACCTGGCTCTAGAGAAATTCCCAGGAAACCACAAGGATGACCCCAGCTAAACTGTAAGCAATGGAGAAGGTGCTCAACTGGCCTCGTCCTATAGTCAGACTGATGATTATCTTAAATGTCACTATAAAACCTTCATCCAGCAACTGATGGAAGCAGAGACAGAGACCCACATCAGAGCACTGGACTGAGCTCCCAAGGTCCAGCTGAAGAGTGGGAGGACTGAGAATATGAGCAAAGGGGTCAAGACTATTGATGGGCACAGCCACTGAAACAGTTTACCTGAGCTAATGGGAGTTCACCATCTCAGTCAGACAGGGAAGGAAGCGTAGGTCCAAACTAGTCCCTCTGAATGTGGTTGACAGTTGCATGGCTGGGGCAGACTGAGGGCCCACTGGAATTGGATCCAGAATTTATCCCTACTGCTTGCACTGACTTTTTGAGAACCCATCCTCTTTGGATGGATACCTTGCTCAGCCTAGGTATAGTAGGGAGGGCCTTGGACCTTCCCCAAAGCAATGTGCCTTACTCTCTCTGTGGAGTGAATGGGGGGTGGAATGCGGGAGGGGGGTAAGTGGAGGGAATGAGAGGAGTGGAGGGAGTGGGAACTTGGATTGGTATGTTTTTCTTTTTTTAAAAAAATTAAATTAAATTAAATAAAAAGAACACAGAAGGCAAAGAGAGAGCAGGGGCAACACAGACATCCCAAAAAGGACCAGGAAACTCAAACAAGGTCAAATTAGCTAAGGTATAGAAAAATGACAACTGAGAAACATTTTCCACTGATTAATATTAAATATATATGTATATGTATATATAAAAATAAATAAATAATATATATAGCCAAAAGCTTTGTGTCCACCAGTTGGAAATTGGTAGATACAAAATGCTGGAGACAGATGAGCTGTCTTGGGAAAGCATTCACAATAAACTAGCTTAAAAATTGAAGTTAGCAGCCGGCCGGTGGTGGTACACGCCTTTAGTCCTAGCACTTGGGAAACAGAGGCAGTTGGATATCTGTGATTACGTGGCCAACTTGGTCTACAGAGTGATTTCCAGGACAGCTAGAGCTACACAGAGAAACCCTGCCTTGAAAATCCTGGGAAAAAAAAAAGGTTTAATAACATTTTTTTTGTGGTTTTGCTCATGAAATGGAAACCCGAAATCTCATGCAGAACAGGTAATCCCTCTACCACTAGCCATGCCCTCTGCCCCTGAGAAATAACTATTGATATGAAGGGAAAATGTAGAAGTATACAGTTCCTCAAATGTAGAGGTAGGAATGTGTACTGCATTGGAGGGGGTAACTTCTAACCCTACAGAGCCCTGGCTGGCATTGAACATCTTCCTGCCTTTGCCACCCCTGTGCTGGGATTAGAGGACTGAGCAGGTAAAGCTTGATCTGTTTTTCAAAATGAGGTAGATTCCTCAGGAGAAAAAAAATTCCCTGTTCATGGTCAAAGCATTCAAAACTTGAAACCTCAACACAGCCAGTGACAAGATCCAGGAGTCAGGGAGGCTTCTGAACTACTCTGAATGTTAACTTCTTCCGTGCAGAAATGTAAAACTTTATTATGTGCCTTTTCTTAAAATGCTTAATGATTAATAAGATTGATACTATGTACAGAAGGATCTGGAAAGGTGTATGTCAAGACTGGCTATTGCTGGCATGGTCGTGCATATTTTTAAGCTCAGCACTTGAGAGGCAGAAGCAAGTGAATCTTTGAGTTTGAAGCCAGCCTGGGCTTCATAGTGAGACCATGTCAAAGGAAAAGAAGTGCAGCTACAAACGGGATAGAGTGGTGGCTCGGTGGATAACAATGCTTGCTGTATAAGCATGAGAATTGAAATTCAGACACTAGCCCCCAAATCAAAAAGCAGGCGATGGCTACATGTACCTATAATCCTAGTAGTGTGAGGAAACAAAGACAAGGGAGATTGGGGGGCTTGTCTGCCACTAACACTGAATGTCAGCCTCATTTCAGGCTCAGTGAGAGACCTATCTCAAGGGAAAATAATAGAAAGTGACAGAGTCAGACACATGATGTCTTCCTCTGGCCTCCATATCCCCACACATATATACACATTCACCAAGTGGTCATATAACATTTTAGAGAGCCTATTTTCCTATTTTTGCTCATTTAAAGTCTCATTTGGGTGAGATGAAAGTCAAAATCAGTTGAGAAGGGTTTATTTAATATGCAAAAGACCCTGGGTTCAATTTCTAGCACTACAAAAAGCCTTATATTCCTTTAAAAAACATGTGCGACCATTTTGTTTGATCTGCAGATATATGAAAGGCAATAAGATAATACAGTTACTAACCTCTTACAATACTAGCACGAACAGGATAGTGGAGTCTAGTTCACAGACTAGGCCAACACCTGCCTAGCAAAAGCCAGGAAAAAGTATTAACTCACTCATCCAATCCTAAAAAGTTTCATCATTGCAAGGAATCTGGTATCTGGACCATATCTAGCATCAGGCATGAACTCCAGGTATGGCAGTCACTCCTAAATGTCCTCTATATACAAAGGCCCACCTAATATTTTCTTTGTGATCTAGCAAATAAAGTTTGCCTGAAGATCAGAGTGCACAGTGAGCCATCGGTCAGTCATATAGGCCAGGCAGTAGTGGTGTAGAGCAGATCTCTGTGTGTTCAAGGCCATCCTGGGCTACAAACACTAGCTGGATCCAGTCTCAAAGGAAAATAGACTCAGGCAGTGATGGCTTTAATCCCAGCACTAGGGAGGTAAGACAGGAATAAATATGGTTGGGCAAAGAGAGGAAATATAAGGCGGGAGGAGACAGGATTCAGGATCAGTCTGAGGACTTGTAGAGATAGGATACCACATTCGGTCTGAGGATTTTATAGAGGTAAGCTGGCTGGCTGCTCAGCTTTTCTGATCTTTCAGCTTTCACCCCCTAATATCTGACTCCGAGTTTTTATTATTAAAACCAACTAGAATTCACGCTACATAAAAGGATTGTTACAGTTCCTCTTGGTTTCAGCTAGAACCTGAATAAAACATACTAGGCTCAGGCACATACTCCACCCCCCCACCCCCCCCCACGGGACATCTTACAGCTGACCAATGCCCTAGATAAGCCCTTGTTGAAGACTGGGAGTGAGAGAGGAAGGCTGCTGGAAGAAAAGCATGGGTATGGGAACACAAGCCCCTGACCTCTAATACCCGTTCTACTGCCCATACAAGCAGATAACCCAACAATGTAAAGGTGTCTGATGTCCAGCTATGTTCCCACAGGCCATCTCTCTGCCCTGACTCAAACATGCTACACTAAGGGCAACTCAGTGTGTTATCTCCCACTCTGCTACCTTATTTGCCTTTCTGTGGAGCAACCCAACAATTTCCTAAACACAGTAATGATCCATGGTTTGCTAAAAATGCCAAAAACGATTCTCATAACACAATTAAATTTGATACAATAAAGAGACATTACTCTTGATAGTCCACACAGGAATACACATACATACTAGCCATCCACTAAAATATTTAACAAGAGTTTGGGAGATGGTTCAATGTTCAAAGTACTTGCAAACATGAGAAGTTCAGATCCCCAACACCTATGTAAAAATCAGGCATGGTGGTTCATGCCTATAACCCCAGTGCAGGGCAGAGGGAAGAGGGGTAAATGCAAATCCCTACAGCTCTCTGGCCAGCCAGACTAGTTGAAGAAGTGAGTTGCAGATTCATTAAATGTAGCACGAATCTAATTGGTCTTAATGATAAAAAACCAGAGTCAGATACTGGGGTAAATGCTGGAAGATCAGAGAAGGAACAAGCCACCTCGACGAAAACCTCAAACTAAAAAGCAAAAAGAGTAAACTCCTGTCTCCTCCCGCCTTATATTCCTCTCTCCACCCAGCCATATTCCTTCCTGTCTCCACCTCCCTAGTGCTGAGATTAAAGGTGTGTGATTCTAAATCCTGGGATTAAAGGTGTGTGCCACAACCACTTGGCCTCTAGAGGCTTAGTCTGTAATCTTCAGGCAAGCTTTATTTGTTAGAGCATAAAATATAAATAAAGAGACATCTCAAATTAAAAAACTGGAAAGCAACAGAGGAAGATATTGACATTGGCCTCAATATTCACAAATACACACACAAATACAAATAAATCATATACAAAATAATGTGTATAAGAGCCAGGCATACAGGCAGTGGTGCACACCTTTAATCCCAGCACTCGGGAGGCAGAGTCTCTGTGAGTTTGAGGTCAGCCTTGAGCTACAGAGCTAGTTCCAGGACAGCTAGGGCTGTTACACAGAGAAACTGTCTCAAAAAATAAATAAATAAAAGAACATACTTCTTTATGTTTTGGTTTTTTTTTTGGGGGGGGGGTTGAGACATGGTTTCTCTGTGTAGCCCTGGCTGCTCTGGAACTCGCTCTATAGAACAGTCAGTCAACAGAGTGGTCTCGAACTCCAAGATCTGTCTGCCTCTGCTTGTTACTAGATGGAGCCACAGGAGGGTGCTATATGCACAGCTAGGTAGCTGGCCCTTAATTCATGGAGCAGAGGCATGTGGCTGCTTCTGAACAGGAAGTTAAATCAAGCCATTTGTCTTGCCATATATGCTTGTCAAAGGGTAAACAACAGCTACAGGATCAGGACTACATGAGCAGACTCAGTGGTGCATACAAACTGACGTTTTCTATCCTAAGTACCAATCACTCTAAGAAGACTGTATACAAGATCTACTTTTTATCTGAAGCTCCCCAATTGCAAAATATTTTGTACATTTTGAACATTTGATTATGGTATTGCCTGATAGGCTTCATTTCCCAGTGGTAAGTCACTTTATGGAAAGGGTACATCCTTGTGTTTCATCCTCAGCACAAGAAAAACACAGAACTATGTGCCCCAAAGTGAGGATTTTACTATACACTCATGCACACTTTCCTCAACAATGTACCACACATGACAGGGCTCTAATTAGATTAATGTCAATTTTGTCTATAGGAAATACACAGCTGAAATGGAAAAGGAAACCGAACATTAAAACTGCAAAATTCACCAGGCAGCAGTGGCACACGCCTTTAATTCCAGCTCTCCGGAGGCATAGGCAACTGGATCTCTGTGAGTTCGAAGTCATCCTGGTCTACAGAGTGAGTTCCAGGACAGCCAGAGATACACAGAGAATCCCTATCTCAAAAACAATACAAAAGCAAATAAAAGTTAACCAGGAGGTGGTGGTGTACTCCTTTAATCCCAGCACTCAGGAGGCAGAGGCAGGAGGATCTCTGTGAATTTGAGGTCAGCCTGGTCAACATAAAAAGTTCCAGGACATGGTTTTTATAAAAAGAAACCCTGTCTCAAAAAAACAAACAAAAAAAATCAAAAGACAAAATAAAAGCAGCCTACATATGCAGTACTTATAAAGTTTGTAGTATGGTAGGTACTCCTTCACGTTCACTTCTCAGCCACTCACAATACCTCACCCAGAGCAATGGCCTGTACTGCAAGCTAAATTCATGCCCTGTTGTAGGAGATTGCTCATTTGTTCCCAGCTGCCAAGAACTGAATAATCACACAGAAACTATATTACACTGTTTGGACAATGGCTTAGGCTTCTTACTAACTAACTCATATCTTAAATTAACCCATTTCTTTTAATCTGTGTATCACACAAGGCTGTAGCCTACCAGAAAGGTTCTGGGGAATCTGTCTCCTTTGGCAGCTACAAGGCATCTCTGCCTACTTTATATATCTCTGTTCAGATTTCCCACCTGGCTTTACTCTACTAAGTCATTCACCTAAAACAACTTCCTTATTAACCAATGGTTGTTGTAAATGGAGGAGAGGTGTGGGTGGTATTCCCGGCACCCAACTTCCAGCCCCCAGCCGCTGGCCCGCTCAGCCGCTGGTTGCTTGCTTATGCCCGAAATAACCACATGACAATTATATTCATTTAAATACTGCCTTGCCCATTATCTCTAGCCTTTTCTTGGCTAGCCCTCACCTCATAAACTAAACTATTATAAAAGTCTGTATGTCACCACGAGGTGGTGACTTACCGGACGGTTCTAAGGTACGTCCATCTTGAACGCATGATCATGGTGACTCTCACACTTCCTTTCTTACCAGAAATTCCGTTCTGTCTACTCTGCCCACCTAAGGGCTGATCTATCTTACAAGCCAGGCAGAGTCTTTATTTAACCAATGAAAACAACATAAATAAAGGAGGACCCTCCTACAAATGGTACTCACAGCAGACAGAGAAATCCCACATCACAATGCCCCATAAAACTACAGTTTTTTACTTTTGTGTACCTTTCCCTTTCATTATTTAAAGTTTGCTTATATGTATGAATGTTTTGCCTGCCTATATGTATGTGTACCATGTCCATGACTGGTACCCACAGAGGTCAAAAGAGGGCATCAGGCTAGAGGGATGTCTCAGCAGTCGGCCCAGTGGTTAAGAGTACTGTCTGTTCTTCCAGGGGACCAGTGTAGTAAAGAGGTGAGGGCAGGCTACCCCTTGTTTGTCCAGGCCCCATAGTAGGGAGAAGCGGGCCCTTTGTTTCATTCTGCCCAGTTCCCAGCCACCTGGCTAGCTTATACCCAAAATAACCACACCAAAATTATATTAATTAAACACTGCCTGGCCCATTATCTCTAGCCTCTTCTTTGCTAACTCTCACATCTTGCTTTAACCCATATCTAGTAATCTGTGTATCACCACAGAGTCGTGGCTTACCAGAAAGATTCTAACCTACATCCATCTCAGGCCAGAGATTCATGGCATCTGCCACACTTCCCTTCTTCCCAGCATTCCATCCTGTCTACTCTGCCTACCTGATTTCTGCTCTATCAAAAGGCCAAGGCGGTTTTCTTTATTCAACCAATGAAAGCAATACAAATGCAGAAGGACCTTCTACATCAGACCAGTGTTCAATTCTCAGCACCAACATGGTGCATTTAACTGTCAGTAACCAGGCATACATCGTGCAGAAACACATAGGCAGATAAAACACCCATATACATAAATACATACATACATATAAATGAATTGTAGCACAATTAATAAAAACTCAGAAACAGATATTGGGGTTCAACCTGAAGATCAGAAAAGCAAAGCAGCCAGCCACTGGCTCTTACCTCTACCTCAGTCTGAAATGATGATCCTGCCTCCAGGAATGTCAGAATGAGACTGAGACTGAGAGCTGTCTCCTCCTGTTTTATAATGTTCCCTAGTTCTGGGATTAAAGGTGTGCACCACTACCACCTGGTTTCTAGGGCAACTAGTATAGCTACTGGGATCAAAGGTGTGTGTCACCACTGCCTGGTCTGTAAGGCTGACTAGTGGGGCTGTTTTACTCTCTGATCTTCAGGCAAGATTTATTAAAATATAAATAAAATATCACTACAATAAATAATAGATGGGCAAGTAAATAAATAGTAGTCAGGCATTTGGGATGCAGAGGCAGGCCTGATCCCTGTGAGTTTGAAGCTAGTCTGGTCTATATGTGAGTTCCAGGATAGCCAGAGCTACATAGTGAGACCCTGTCTTGGTGGCTGGGGGTGGGGTGGGATGTCAGATTCCCTGGAATTGGTTATGGATGGATGTGAAGCCACCACGTGGGTGTTGAGAACCAAACCTCCTGGGTCCTCTGCAAAAACAAGTGCTCTTAACTGCTGAGCACTTTTTGTTTTGTTGTATTTTTGAGACAGAGTTTCTCTGTGTAGCCATGGCTGTTCTGGAACTTGCTCTGTAAATCAGGCCATTCTAGAATACAGCCTCCAAAATGCTGGGATTAAAGCCATGTATCTCTACCACCTGGCCCCCAGATGTTTGTTGTTTTGTTTTTAATGCTGAACACTGAACTAAACTACAGGCTCTTTCCCTGCCTACGAGTTTTTGCCACTAATTCAACTAAGTTGTAATGAGTCCCCTAAGTCTTTGTGTTCCTGTTTACCTCAGTCTCTTTGCCCTTGATGAACCTTATATGCCCATTTATAAATGTCTTCCCATTAAAAATTCAAGTCTCACATTCCAAGCAGCTCAATTATTGAGGCAATCTAGACAGCTGGGATTCTGAAAGGTCATTCATCTACTTGCTACTTTTGTTAGTGTCTACTTCTTGTCCGATCTACTCACCAGAGCCTCATCTGCACGGCATAGACCAAGAGTAGACAGAAAGCCTCATGCGGCCTCTATCTGAATGGCACTGATCTGCATAGTAGCAACTCATGTGAATTAGAACTACACGTAAGTACACTAAGTAGGCCAGTGCCACACTTTAGCATTGGGTCCCTGAGATCTTTCAGTATTGGGACACTTTATCATTTATTGAAAAATAAAACTCAGGGATAAATATTAAGGAATGAACCTGAGAAATTCACAGAGTGACCGTGAAGACACAATTCTCCCTGTCTACTTCCTTGATCTAAGCCAGTGCAACCCTTTAGCTCTGCCTCTTCCTTTTCTGTGTGCTGTTTTCTCCTCTTAGTCCAGAGAACTCAATGACCCATTCCAGTCAGCTGAATGTGGACTTTACCCTCCAAATGGAGTTCGGTTCCATTGGTGGTGGTCTTGGAGCAATCGTTATGAGCAAATCTCCCAACATTTCAACCTGGCAAACACTACTGATAATATTATGTTTGATCTATAGAAGGGAGGGATAAGACTTACAGAACTCTTCAGTAATTCAGATACCCTTTCTCAAAAGCACAGCAAACTCTCTAGAATATGACTTCAGGTCTGACACAAATCTTCCCCATCCACTCTCTCTACTTGGTAATTGGGAAGCAAGCATGTTCTTTGTCTTCCAATATTCACCTTACTCTGCAGTTCCTTAAGAATCAGTAGTGCTGGGCGGTGGTGGCACACGCCTTTAATCCCAGCACTCGGGAGGCAGAGGCAGGTGGATCTCTGTGAGTTCGAGACCAGTCTGGTCTACAAGAGCT
>JAQHUG010000480.1:944206-963280 GCA_028555095.1 Dicrostonyx torquatus | reverse complement strand
GCCCTTTTTTGGTTTTTTTCAAGACACGGTTTCTCTGTAGCTTTGGAGCCTGTCCTGGAACTAGCTCTTGTAGACCAGGCTGGCCTCGAACTCAGAGATCCACCTGGCTCTGCCTCCTGAGTGCTGGGAGATGATCCTCCATTTCAAATCTTAAAGCAAAAGGGGTCTAGAGAGATGGCTCAGTGGTTAGGAGTATTTGTTACTCTTGCAGACAACAGATACAATTCTAAACACCTATACAGTGTCTCACAATCATCCATAACACCAATATCAGAGGATCTAACAAGCACACATGTGATGCACATATATGTATGCAGACAAAAGATTTATACACATAAAATAAAAATAAATCTAAACAAAATTTTTCAGTAAAACAAATAATAGAGCTCAGTAGTAGAATATGTGCCTGGTACACAAGAGGCCATGGCTTCAAGTCCTGGTACCACAAAAACACTTAACACTCACATGTACATAAACATAGTCTTAAAAATGTCTTAGAGCTAAAAGTGGAGGTAGTCGCAGAGCATAATGTGCTTTGCATTTGTAGAGCCTTAGGTTGTACAAACATAGTAATGACTCAGCACACTAAAACACTAAAGAGATATAAGGATAAGTAAACACAGACACACACACACAGATAGGCAGGCAGATACATACACACACACACACACACACACACACACATATCCTTACTTGCCTTCATATTTTACTCTCCTCACCTTGGATCCAGAAAAATCCAAGATCATTGGACTGATTGTTTTCTGGAAAGTTAAAATCTGGACAGGTAGTCATACTAATGCCCACTGAAGCACAACATGCCAAGTGATTAAGATGATAAAAATCCCTTAAACACTAAATATTGAGTCTTTGGGCCTAAAGCCAGGTGAGAATGACTATCTTTGAACCTAGCATAAGAATCCACTCACTCTAGCCGGGCAGTGGTGGCGCACGCCTTTAATCCCAGCACTCGGGAGGCAGAAGCAGGCGGATCTTTGTGAGTTCGAGACCAGCCTGGTCTACAAGAGCTAGTTCCAGTGCAGGCTCCAAAGCTACAGAGAAACCCTGTCTCGAAAAAACCAAAAAAAAAAAAAAAAAAAAAAAAAAAAGAATCCACTCACTCACAAGGTAGCACTGTCTGAATGTTCCCCCAAATTCATCTGTTTAGCTTAATCTCCATTGTGATGATACGAAGAGGTAGAGTAGGGAAATCCTTATTGGGAAATCATTTAGCTTTGAAGGCTCTGCCCTCATAAACAGATTAGTGTCTTATAAAGAAGGTCCACAGGAAACTAACTTGGGCTTTTTATGCTGTTAACATGTGAGAACAGCATTCCTCTCCTCTAGAGAATGCAAATGCAGCATCCAGGTACCACTTCAGAGGCAGAAATCAGCCCTCACTAGACACCAAGCCTCTCCACACATTGACTTAGGATGCCCAGCCTCTAAAACAGTGAGAAATGCATTTATTATTGCAGAAAAAATGAACTAAACAACAGAGCAACAAACATTTTTTCTGTTTGAACAATGCTAGCAATCAAACCTAGGGTCTTGCACATACCAGGCAAATCCTTTACTACTGAGCTATATTCCCAGCCTAGTATTGATATCCTTTTAATACCTTCTTCACCTGCCTTAGCCTGAACATGTCTATTTCTCTGCTAGGCCCTTAGATTAAAGCCCAAGGGTGAAACCAGAAGCAGAAAACAGGGCTCCAGATGCTAATAGGCATTTTCTACTCATCTAATCTTACCCAATTAGCCACCCTTGCATGGTGGAGCATTTCAGTCTCATAAGACATGATCACAAAGACACTACAGATCACAACATGATCTGGATACAAATTTACACTAGGGAAGGCCCCGAGGACAGGGTAAGTTGCAACCCATTCATGTTACCTCTGCCTACTCTACCCAACTCAGTACCCCGTATACCCCAAACCAGTTAGGTCCTTATTAGATGGGCTTCAAAGATCCTTTCCTAGAGAAAAAGTTTTGCAACTTACTTCAGTCTACAAGCAAACAAAGCACAAGATGTAACACATATGACCTATCACAAAATGTGGTTAAGATAGGGTCTTCTCCCAGGTATGGTAGCACACAATGTTAATCCCATCACTTGGGAGGCAGAGGCAAGTGGATCTTAATAAATTCAAGGCCAGCCTTGTTTACATAGTGAGTTCCAGGATGGCCAGTGATATGCTGTAATATTGTCTCAAAAAATAAAGATAAGGTCTTCTGGAATTTGTTGCAGCCCACTCCCAATCTCCACGCTGCCTCTGAAGGTCAGGAAGCAATTCTGTGGTTTATCAAACACGAACAAGGTCTTTGGGTCCAGGATATACAATAAGGAGTTAAAGTCACAGGAGAAAGGCAAACTACACAGCTCTGTATTCTTGGTTAGCCCGCAGCTTCCTTCACAAGCCCCTGGCCCCTACTCACAAGGACAGCAGCAAGGAAAAGCCAGCAATATAGAGATTCCTCTGAGCACGGAAAAGCTTCATGTGGAAGTGCTCCATGGCACCTGGATTGTTCTGGAGGTTCACCTTTTCTGTCACATCATCATATTTCCGGATCTCACGACCAGCATCTATGGTAGAGCAGAGATGGCCATTTAAAAAGAAAAATAGAGCCTGGTGGTGGTGGCACACACCTTTAGTCCCAGCACTCAGGAGGCAGAGGCAGGTGGATCTCTGTGAGTTTGAGGACAGTCTGGTCTACAGAGCTAGTGCCAGGACAGGCTCAAAAGCTACAGAGAAACCCTGTCTCGAAAAACCAAAAAAAAAAAAAAGAAAAGAAAAAAGAAAGAAAGAAAAACAGGTAGCAAGACTCCTTTCCTTCCAATCCAAGTACTAATTCTACGCACACCTTTGGTGGGAGGTTTTATCCTAAGTTCCCAACCTTAACTTTCTATAAACTAAACCTGTAAACTAGATAGATCATAAACTTGTACTATACTCCAAGATCTATACAAGATTGAGGCTTTGCTGGTAATGGAAACAGATTCCCTTTCCCATGATACTCCCAACCTCAGTTTGTCATTTTTCTCTCAAGTTGAACTGTCAACCACTTAACTGATAAGTCAGGGGTCCTGTTGGTAGGAAGCTCACAAGACCTATTCAGGAGGCATGGGCCACGGTAAGCATTATTATTTTTTACTTAATTAAAAAGAACTTTGTGAGCTGAGGAGTTGACTCTGTAGGTAAAGGTACTTGCCATCAAGCCTGACACTTGAGTTCAATCCCTAGAACCCATATGGCAAAAGGACAGAACCAACTCTTGCTAGTTGTCCTCTGTCCTACATATAGACACTATGACATGAATGTGTCCCCAACCACCAATAAACTGTAATTAAAGCTTTTTTAAAGAGGAATTCATGCCCATCAAAAATTCAAACAGCAAAATTGTAAAAACAAGTTTCTTAATAGAATCACTTATAGTAGGGTAAATAACACAGCTATCATATTTAAGGTCAATTGTTCATAAAATCCTATATTGTCTTTATAACATACATTTGTCACTGTAACTATCTTCAGTCTGTGTTTCCTGTCCATTTTCCTCATAATAGCTAAACTACAAACAGAAAGAAAAAGCCTTCTCCTCTTTATCCCCTATAGTTTAGCACAGGGCACACAGCAAAAACTCTAACTGTTGAATGAGGGAACAGCCTCTGCTCCCACAAGCGCCACCGCCTGCTGCACAAGGCTCTGCTTTAATAAGATAGTCCTCAGAATCTCTTGTCTGTAATGCAGAAATGGAACTTAGTGTAGCTACTAATATCCTCCACCACTTAACTCAAAAAAGAATTTTAGCTAGGTGGTGGTGGTGCCCGCCCTTAATCCCAGCAGAGGGAAGTGGCTCTCTGAGTTCGAGATGAGCCTGGTCTACAAGAGCTAGTTCCAGGACAGGCTCCAAAGCTACAGAGAAATCCTGTCTCAAAAAAAAAAATTAGCAGGGTTTGGTGGCATACATCTTTAATCCCAGCACTTAGGAGGTAGAGACAGGAAGCTCTCCGAGTTTGAAGCCCAGCCTGGTCTATGTAGGGACTTCCAGGACAACCAGGATACACAAGGAGACACTGTCTCCAACCACCACCACCAGCAAAAAAAAAGAGGTAAACTCCTCCAAAAAAGGGGGGACATTTTTGAAGTCGGCACATAAAAATCTACCTGAAGAGCTGAGTATGGTGGTATATACCCATAAACCTGGCATTTGAGAGACTGAGGCCTGAGGGTCACAAGTCATAGCTAGCCACGGCTAGAGGATGACACCCTATCTCAAACAAATGCCTAAAAACAAAACAAAACAACAACAACAAAAATAAAACAACTATCTGAAGGCACCTCTTAACACACCTCCATGTAAGACAGGCAAGATATCATTGTTTGGGTACTGTTCAGTTTGTAGTTTCTAGTTTGAGACTACTTTGTTTTCAAGCTCATCTTGCATTACAACAATGGGCCTGCCCTCCTAGGTTTTTTTGCATTAAATATGTGCCATGCAGCAAGCACTCTCAAATGCTGCCAGTAGGATCATAAACTGCTATAACACACCTGGTTCACTGATGTGGGATTCCCCTCTGGAAGCTATGAATACCATTGATTAATAAAGAAACTGTCTTGGGCCTCTGCAGAGCAGAATAGAGGTAGGCAGTGAAAATTAAACTGAATGCTGAGAGAAAGGAGGCAGAGTGAGGGAGAAGCCATGTAGCCCTGCCAGAAACAGACACAAGAACTTTACCCAGTAAGCCACAGCCACATGGTGATACACAATTACTAGAAATGGGTTAAATGTACTGAAAACAGCCTGGTAAACAGACAAATAATCTAATAAAAAATGGGGCAGAGACCTAAACAGAGAACTCTCAACAGAGGAATCTAAAATGGCTGAAAGACACTTAAGGAAATGCTCAATATCCTTAGTCATCAGAGAAATGCAAATCAAAAACAACTCTGAGATTCCATCTTACGCCTGTAAGAATGGCCAAGATCAAAAACACTGATGACAACTTATGCTGGAGAGGGTGTGGGGAAAAGGGAACACTTCTGCATTGCTGGTGGGAATGCAAGCTGGTACAACCCCTTTGGATGTCAGTGTGGAGATTTCTTAGAAAATTAGGAAACAACCTTCCTCAAGACCCAATAATACCACTTTTGGGTGTATATCCAAAGGATGCTCAATCGTGCCACAAGGACATGTGCTCAACTATGTTCATAGCAGCTTTGTTTGTCATAGCCAGAACCTGGAAACAACCTAAATGTCCCTCGACCGAAGAATGGATAAAGAAAATGTGGTACATTTACACAATGGAGTACTACACAGCAGAAAAAAATAACGACAGCTTGAATTTTGCAGGACAATGGATCGAACTAGAAAACATTATTTTGAGTGAGGTAACCCAGACACAGAAAGACAATTATCACATGTACTCACTCATAGATGGTTTTTAAACATAAAGCAAAGAAAGCCAGCCTACAAACCATAATCACAGAGAACTTAGACAACAATACAGACACTAAGAGAGACTTACATAGATCTAATCTACATGGGAAGTATAAAAAGACAAGATCTCCTGAGTAAATTGGGAGCATATGGACCTTGGGGGAGGGTTGAAGGATGGAGGGGAGAGGCAGGGAGGGGGCAGAGAAAAATGTAGAGCTCAAGAAATATCAATAAAAAAAGAAAAAAAAATTATGTCTGTTATGGTGTTTTGTATGCATGCACGTGCACACCAGAAGAGAGGAAAAAAGATGCCTAAAGTACAGCACGTAAATGGAAAAAAGTACAAAGAAAAGTGTACGAGTCCAGGTTGTAAAGATTTCAACACATAGAAGAAAGTATTCATGATAGTCATGTATGCAATGTGTTACAAGGGATTGTTAAGTGTTTGTTTTTTGCATTTAAAAATATGCATTATTTTTATAATTAGAAAAAAACTAAAATCATTTTTATATTGTTACTCGTAATACTTAGGAATCCCATCATTCCAAAGACTACCTTGGCAAACAATCAAGAGGAAGCTGGGAGTAGGAGACATTGTATGCTATGAAGTACAGCACAGAACTTCCTCTCAGGCCTCAGTCCATAAAAGTAATGTCTTTATCTCCAACTGTCTCAGAAAGATCTAATCTAGGTCCCTCCACATGAGGAAGGGCTCTAGCTGGTTATGCTCAGTATTGTCATAATATTGTTATCAACAAGCATGTCTATCTGTAGAAGGTATATAGGCTTTTCTTTTTTTTTTTTTTTTTTTCGAGACAGGGTTTCTCTGTAGCTTTGGAGCCTGTCCTGGAACTAGCTCATGTAGACCAGGCTGGTCCCTAACTCACAAAGATCCGCCTGCCTCTGCCTCCCGAGTGCTGGGATTAAAGGCGTGCGCCACCACCACCCGGCCTAGGCTTTTCTAAGCTATGCTTTTTAAATGTTTATATCATCTTTGTGTATACAGTGTGCACATGTGTGTTTGTGTATGAATATAAATACAAGTATATCTCAGAATACCTATGGAAGAGCATAACCCCGGGTGTCAATCCTTGTCTTCCACCTTGTTTGAGCTAAGACCTGCAAACTATCAGGGATTCTTCTACTCACCTCCCAACTCCCTATAAGAGTTCTGGGACTGTAGACACTTACATTCAGCGTCTTTTATGTGGGTTCTGGGAATTTGAAATCAAGTCCTTACATCTGTACAGCAAGTGCTTTTATCCATTGAGCCATCCACACACCCCCTAGATTATGCTTCATAGCATTAAAGTAAGAAGTCATCAGTCATCAGAGCCATATTTCCCTAGAATTCCCAAGCAAACACCTGCAGATTCCTGATCTACAAAAACAATAGTTTGTGTCAACTAGTAGATCTACATAGTCCTCTCTGGCCCACTGAGTTGTACTAGGAAATCAACAATTTTTGTGACTCCAGTTAGAGGACAGAGCAAAACTGATGGAATAATCCCAACACTTTGTCTTGTCTCTACAATTTTTGGCTCTATCCCAAACTCAAAAGCAAACATACAAACTTAGTTTTAAAAAAAAAGTCAGGCAGTGATGGCACATGCCTTTAATCCAAGCACTCAGGAGGCAGAGGCAGGCGGATCTCTGTGAGTTCGAGACCAGCCTGGTCTACAAGAGCTAGTTCCAGGACAGGCTCCAAAGCTACAGAGAAACCCTGTCTCGAGAAACACAAATAAACAAAAATGCCAGATGGTGGTGTATGCCATTAATGCCACCATTCAGGAGGCAGAGAAAGTCAGACTCTGTGAATCCAAGGCTGGGGAGGTGGGGATGGGAGATGAGGACCCCATGACAAAAACAAGATGATGTGTTGCTATGATTGGTGTAATAAAAAGCTGAACATCCAATAGCTAAGAGGAGAGTATAGAAGGGGCTTCCAGGAAGAGAAAGAACTCTGGGAAGAAGAAAGACAGAGTCACTAGATAGACATGGAGGATCAGGGTAAAGCTGTACAGAGATGAGGTAATAAGCCACATAAAAGAACATAGATAAAACAATATGGGTTAATTTAAGCTATAAGGCCTAGTTAGGAACAAGCCTAAGCTAAAGCCAAGCTTTTATAATTGATAATAAGTCTCCATGTCATTATTTGCAGTCTGGTGGTCCTAATGAAAAAGTACTTACTAAACATGGCATCCAACATGGAGGCTCAAATATTCAAACATAAGGACTGAGAGTGGTAAGGAAAGTTTTACACAGGGAGCCAGATGTGGCTGCCTAGTCCTGCAGTTTCTCAAATATTTCTACCCTATCTCAAATAAAAGAAACAAAAACCAACTCATGTCTTTTCTTTTTTTCAGAGATTTACTTTTTTTATTTGTATTGGTCTTTTGCCTCCATGTATTATCTGTGTGAGGGTGTCAGAAGATCCTCTGAAATCAGAGTTATAGACAGTTGTGAGCTGCCTTGTGGTTTTGGGGACCTGAACCTGGGTCCTCTGGAAGAGCAGTCACTGCTTTTAACTGCTGAGCCATCTCTCCAACCCTGTCACGCCTCTTTTTAAGATGAGAAAACAACAAACAAAAAGCAGCCAGGCACACATTTCTGTAATCTCAGCACTCAGAGGGCATAGGCAGACAGATCTCTGAATTTGAGGCCAACCTGGTCTACAGAGCCAGGACAGCTCAGGCCACATAGAGAAACTGTCTTTGGGGTTGGGGGTGGGGGGTTCAAGACAAGGTTTCTCTGTGTATCTCTGGCTGTTCTGGAACCCACTCTGTAGACCAGGCTAGCCTTGAACTCATTGAGATTCACCTGCCTCTGCCTGGATGGAGAGACTCTATCTTAAACAACAAAAATAACAGTGATAAATAAACAAAAACTAAAAGACAAAATAATTTTAAAAAGATGATGTCAGGCTTCAAGGGAGAAGACCACACTGCTGTCTACATGACTAAAAGCACTATCTGGACCAATGTCACAGGCCAGTTAGTTTTCTTAGCATCAGTTCTAAAATAACTAGGGGACCCTGGAAACACAGGTGGTCATAAGAGTATATAAAAGTCACTAAGTGTAAGCCCACAGGAACTGCTATGGGAACCTCTTGAAATGAAAGCCTTGCTAATAGCACCTCCTTTGCAGATAAATGATTAGTCTGTCTCTGAGAAGGTAAAACTTGTTTTCTATCCATCCAATGTGACACAGGGCTATGACACAGGACCTGGTTATGGAGCAACCCCCTGCTACAGCTCACTCACCAATCACCAACAGCACAAGGATGACGATGAGAACCACAAAGAAGGTGTTGCCATAGGTGACTACCAGCTCGACCAGCCGGGATTTGAAAATCTTCTGCCATCTGCAAAGGAGATGAAGACAGACACTAAAGAAGATGCACGTTCACAATACAAACCCTGAGTAAATTGTAAAGACAGCTTGGTGCTCTTCTCCAATGGCCAAGGGACCTCTACAAAAATCAGTCTCAGCTGCTTATATATTTCCCTTATTCATTAACTTCAAGAGTACTTAATAAAAAGATGTTTGTCAGGGCTAGAGAGATGGTTCAGAGTAAAGAGCACTGACTGCTCTTCAGAGGACCCAGGTTTAATTCCAAGCACCCACATGGCAGCTCTCAACTGTCTATAACTCCAATTCTAGGGGGTCCAACATACTCTACATACATGCAGGCAAAACACCAATGCACATGAAAAAGAGAGAGGGAAGGAGAGGAATGAACAAATAAATGAATGATGTTTATCCACCCACCAAAAAAAAAAAAAAAAGCAACTTTTTTTTTTCTTTCCGTTTTTAGTTTTTCGAAACAGGGTTTCTCTGTGTAACAGTTTTAGCTGTCCTGGAACTAGCTCTGTATGCCAGGCTGGCCTCGAACTCACAGAGATCTGCCTGCCTCTGCCTCCCAAATGCTGGGATTAAAGGCATGGACCAATACCACCTGGCTGGAAATCAGTCTTAAAATACTGGCAGTTTCTAGTAAGGGAAACTTAGTTTTCACTGTACTTTCACTTGTAGTAGTCGAGTGTTTGCCACAAGCATAGTTATTCCTTTTGTCTTTCTTTTCATCTTTTTTTCCTATGGCAGGGTCTTACTACATAGGACCCTGGGAGTCCCAGAACTCACTATGTAGACCAGGCTGTCCTTGAACTCAGTGATCCACCTGCCTCTGACTTTGTGTGCTGGAATTAAAGAAGTGTGCCACTACGCCTGGTTCCTTCTGTCTAATATGTGACATTCTTTTTTTGTGTAGACATCTACCACTCTAGGTTATAAAAAGGAACCCAGACACTCCATCATTTCCATGAACAAACATTCAAGACATGGCTCTAAAAAGCCTTCAGAAGGAGTTCCATAGTGCTAAAAAAAAAAAAAAAATCAGCAAGTCAGGCTGATCATGGTGGCACACACCTTTAATCCCAGCACTTTGGACGCAGAGGCAGGTGGATCTCTGTGAGTTCGAGGCCAGCCTGGTCTACACTGCAAGTTCGAAACCTACATACTGAGACCCTGTCAGCAAACTATCCTCCTCATCAAATGCACATTTAAAAATGAACAATTAGTTTGCTAGAAACATGATATGGCATGGTTCTGAATTTGCATTTAGTTTTAAGTTGGTCTTAATCAGTTCCCCCTTCCTCCTCTTTTTACTTTTTTCTGTATGTTTTTATCTATATGTGGATACACGTGTGTTCCGGTGCTGTGCATGAGTGGGGGGGCCTTAGGGGTGTATCTTCTGTAATCATTCTCTACTTTCTTTTCTTTTTTTTTGCAAATGTCTCACTGAACCCAGAGCTTACTGATTCAGCTAGACTGATTAGGATCCTCCTGGTCTTTACCTCTAAAGAACTGTATTACAGGAGCGTGCCTATCACCTTGTCCAGCTTTTACATGGGTGATGGGGATCAAGCTCAGATCCTCGTATTTGTGCAGTAAGCACTTTACTGACAAGCTATCTCCCCAGTCCTTATCATTTTCAGATAGGAGGGTCTCATGGCTAGCCTCAAATTTGCTATGTAGCCAAAACAGGCTTGGAACTCCTGATCTGCCTTCACCTCCTGTGTGGTGGAACCAAGTTAGTTGTCCTAGAAAACATCCAAGACTACAGTCCTGCCAGTGTTTTGGTCTCTATATTTCCTGTAAGGTGGATGCCAATATGAGTTTTTGGCAAGAATATTCCTTAGGTATTATTAACTGTGGTGATTTTATAACATACTAATTTAAATAAGGATAATGTGCTGATGTATTAAGTATCATTTAAAAATTCCCTTTTAGCAAATCTTGTTTGTTAAAAGGGAATATGGCTTCATCCTTCATAGGCTGAGTAATGCTCATGAGCCTACTAAGTACTGCCAGGAAGAGCTAGTTAGGAGGACAAAAGTCACCAAATCAACAATGAAAGCCAGTGGTGCAAGTATTCTGATTTCCACACAACCATCCCCACAGCCCTGAGGCCTAAGGGTAGGCAAGAGAATATTAGTCACAAAACTGAAGATAGAGCTCCCTTTACAAAGACCAGAAGGCAGGGTGCACAGAAAAGGAACCAAAGAAGTAACAAGGCAAAACAGTCTGCAGGATTGGTGATTTAAAAAACCAACCAACAAACCTCCTGTCACCCTCATCTAAGACAGGTTTTACTTGTTTCCATTTAGCCCCGTGTCAGGGTCCACCAGCTCTACCCACAGAAACTCTAAGGTTCAGGGTTAGACAGACAGGCACCTTCCCCATAATGCTGGTCTTGTTGCCCTACTAGCCGTACCTTTTGGGGGAAATGAAGGGAATACAGAGAAGCAACACAGCAAAGACCTCTGCGTAGAGAAACGTGGCAACTGCAGTCCACTGGAGACTCATCCTGTGAATTAAAGGTTTCCAACAGAGAGATGGGCGCTTGTCTCCTGGTAGGGCAGAGGGAACAGGAGAAACCGCGTGAGTTGGGCAGCCACTGACATCTAGTTCAAGGACCCTGGAGAGGCTGGGGCTGCTACTCTTCACGACAGACTCTGGCACTCTGCTTCAGAGCTTGGGAAGCCTTGGCTGAAACTCGAGAGGAATACTTGGCCAACGATGCTTCAAAGGGACTGCAAAGTTAGCCCAAGATAGCCCAAGACCAAGTTCTCAGCACACAGTTTATTTGCCCCAGAGGGACAAAGGACAGGAGATAGGTAAGAGACAAAGACAGGAGTTGGAGATCTAGGGAGAAGGGAAAAGGAACAAGGGAGAAGAGGAAGACAAAAGACTGCCTCTGTATAGAGAGACAGACATGGCCCATAGGTAAATGGCAGTAAAAGGGAAAAGGAAACCCCGTGTTACGATGAGTTCATTTTGAATGGACATGATAATTATGGCAGCCAAGAGGGGGCTTTTGATTGTTGGACTTCAATATTTTGATAGCTGGAACTTGGTAATCAGCCTCAGGAAGAGGTAGTAGCCAAATAAGGGAACAGACCTTGGTGGCTAACTTTAGGAATGTAACCTAACAGTTTTTAGCAAGGAAGAGGGAATTGTGGAAGGGCAAGGCCTGCCAGAGCCATGTTTGCCATGCTTGGGCCTGCTAGAGCCCCTCCAGAGCTAGCCAGGCAATGAACTTCCCTTGACTGGGATAGTTCCTTATGGCCTCCAGCATGTGTGTTACCATGACAATGTACCTTTGTTGATGACTCCTTTTGGGGGGGGGGGAGTCCAAAAGACTCCTTAGACCTGTTTAACAACAAGAAAATGTTTCTTGTAAGAACAGTACATGAACAGGGGCACCCATCAGGCTCCCTTCCCAGACCAGAAGCCTTTGCTAGAGTCGCTCCTTCAGTGGGCCTGGGCCTGCAATGTTCATATTGTGCACCTTCTGCAAACACCACCGCCTCGGCCCCAGCGCAAGCAAGGAGGCCCATTCCAACCTCCCCCCACAACACCCGGGAGGGTCAGATAACCCAGGAGCCTCCCTCTGAGGCTGCCTTTCAGAAACTAAACAGCAGGCCTTCCGACTGCTCCTGCGGATGCATGAAATGTGAAGCCCACACACAAGAGCGACTCCTAGAGGGCAGAAATCCAGGCCAAAACCAAATGCAGGCCTCTACAGAACACCTCAAAGCTTTACCCAGAGAAAGTTCCAGAACCAGAAAGTCTCGCCCGAAGCCAAAGGAGACCAACAGCCTTAGTTCGCCACAATGCCACCTAAGTCCATCACGCCAGGTGGCCTTCAAGGTGCTGGGTCTACCTGGGCAGCTCTCTCGGATGGGATTTCATCACTGACCCCCGCCCTCGCGCCCCGCTCCACCTTCCACCCCAACATCCCTCTACTGGACCCTGCCCTAGACTCCTAAGTCAGCCCGGATCCAGAGATTTTTACAGAATCCCCAGTCTTTCCGGGACACTAGTTCCTGCCCTCCTGAAGGGACTGGGGTAACCTCGGTGATCCCAGAGGCAGCCACACCCGCGGACTCAGCTTACCGAGTTTCAGGCAACGCGTACACTCTACCGCCACTACCGCACTCTCACCACCGCTCCGGCCCGCCCCTTAGCCCGCGACCGGAAACCGGAAACGCGCTTCGGGCCCTGTCCACGCGCTCTCGTGAGGCCCCAATGGCTCCGCCCGCTGCCGTTTCCCGCCCCGCCCCCAGGCCTCGGGCAATTGCCTGGGTCTTCAGAGGAAGTGTCGGCCGGCTGCCGCTTGCCGACTGCCGCGTCTCTGACTTTGGACACGCAGGGGTGGTGCTCGGAGGAGCCTTGGCGGGAAGGCTAGGGCCGCTTCTCTAGCCTACGCGGTCATCCCTGGTCTCCGTGGTCAGAGAGGGGGTGGGGCCCAGCCGTAGGGCGAGTCCCGGGTGGGGTGCCCCTTGCCCGAACTCCGCCTCCTGCCCCAACTCCGCCCCATTCCCCCTGGGGAGGGGAGGGTGGGTGGGAATTCTGGGCCTTGGCAAAGTCACTGTAGCTTCAGCCGGGCTGCCGAGCGGACGAACACGCCTGTTGCCCCAGGGAGGGGCGTCACAAGGCGGTGGGAGGAGAAGCAGTAAGAGGAGAGGAGGTGGAGGGGGAAGAGACAGCCTCTTTGCTTAAGATCTCTCGAAGCTGACCTCAGGGGCTAAGGGATTATCTAGAGAGGGAAGCCTGTTTCCTCCTCCTGGGCTGCCTGAAGAGGCCACGACCCTGGAGGATCCAAAGCCAACATCCAGGGGCCCCAGCACCACCCCAGGGGCCTAAAGTCTCAGGGACCACTTCAGGGTTTCCAGTTGCCTAGACAACGAGCCCTGGATCAGAGCAACAGCCCTTCCAGCATCTGCCCGCATCTGCAGCCTTGGGCAGTAAGTAGTACCAGCCCTCAGCCTGCCCACCAGTCCAGGTGACATGCCGGTGCTCTCCACTCCACGGTCCTCGAGGGTGACCACGCTGAAGCGCACAGCTGTGGTTCTGGCACTCACAGCCTATGGAGTCCACAAAATCTACCCTCTAGTACGGCAGTGTCTGACTCCTGCCAGGGGCCCTCAGGTGCCAGCTGGAGAGCCCATGCAAGAGGCCTCTGGGGCCACAGCAGCCAAGGCTGGCATGAACCGGGTATTCCTGCAGCGGCTCCTGGTGCTCCTGAGGCTGCTGTTCCCCCGAGTCTTGTGCCGGGAAACAGGGTTGCTGGCCCTGCATTCTGCTGCCCTGGTAAGCCGAACTTTCCTATCTGTGTATGTGGCCCGCCTGGACGGCAGACTGGCCCGCTGCATTGTACGGAAGGACCCACAGGCCTTTAGCTGGCAACTGCTGCAGTGGCTCCTCATCGCCCTTCCGGCCACTTTCATCAACAGTGCCATCCGCTACCTAGAGGGCCAGCTGGCTCTGTCTTTCCGAAGCCGCCTAGTTGCTCATGCCTATAGCCTCTACTTCTCCCAGCAGACTTACTACCGAGTGAGCAACATGGATGGACGGCTTCGCAACCCTGACCAGTCTCTGACAGAGGATGTGGTAGCCTTTACTGCCTCTATAGCCCACCTCTATTCCAACTTGACCAAACCACTACTGGACGTGGCCGTGACCTCCTACACTCTACTTCGAGCTGCTCGCTCCAGAGGAGCTGGCACAGCCTGGCCCTCAGCCATCGCTGGCCTGGTAGTGTTTTTGACAGCCAACGTGCTTCGAGCCTTCTCTCCCAAGTTTGGAGAGCTGGTGGCAGAGGAGGCAAGGCGGAAGGGTGAACTGCGCTACATGCACTCTCGAGTGGTGGCCAACTCAGAGGAAATTGCCTTCTATGGGGGCCATGAGGTGGGGCAGACTGAAATGCTGCTTACATAGGAGAGGAGGTGGCTGGGAGACCCTCGGCAGCCAGCTAGAAGCCATAGGGAAAGCCTAAGGCCTTCTCAGGCCGATGTTAAACCTGGAAATAAGCACTGGGACAAACTTGGGGTAGCCCTTGGATGGCTGTAGTCTTAAGGTGCAGAAATGGAGAAATGGCACCACTTGGGTGGGAACTTCCCCGTGCTGGCTGCCTGAAACCTCTAGGCTACTTCTGTTTCCTGGGTGAAATTGTCTTGGACTTGAAGCTTTGTATTCTAGTGGTTTGAGATGCTCCTGGTTCAGCTCACTCCAATATTGCAGTCAACCATTCCTGTAACCAACTGGGAGAAATTAGACTCCTACCATCTGGGAGCAGGGATGGTAGGACACAGCCTGCTACCTAATGTCTCTTGCATCTCTGAGCCCTTTGAAGGCCAGCGTCCAATGGAGCTAGCTGGCTGCGCTGGCTGGTATTATGGGCATGACTCAGCCCAAGCAGAGGTTAACAATCAGAGCTCAGCACAGCAGCTGCGGTGGTGTTGGTGCTCAGGGTCAAGGCTGTCAGAGCCCCAGGCATGCCTGGCTAGTGACCGACAAGGCTTGGCAAGCAACCTGCCCTCCCTCCCTCCCAGGGATACGGATGCCTGGCCTAGCTTCAGCCACTGCACGCTAGGCCTGACAAGCTCCCCCACCACCACTGCCAGTGTAGCCGCCCTTCCGCACAGATCCCGGCCACTCTGTGAGCTGGGCTGTGGCCAGGAGAGCCCTCAGACACCGGGAAAGGCTACTTGAGGCCAGAGCAAGCTTCATTCTGTGGCGGCCCCTCCCCTTCCTTATGCCTGTGGTTGCAGCTGCCTCAGGCCTTATTCTGGCAACTAGTTTCGGTTCCCTAGTGCTGGGGGTGGGGGAGGGAGGGACACAAGCACCTACTTCAAGAAGGTCTCTGTGTTTCCTGGGTCAGGTAGCCACTTGCCCCAGGACCTTGTCAGGTTGGCTGCATGACTTGTAGAGAACCAGGCTTGTCCTTGACTTTTGGAAAGGATCTGTCTCTACGTTCTGCAAAAAGAGGCATCTCTCGTCGAGGTCAAGTTTCAGATTAGAAGAAAAAGTGCCTCACCCTCACTTTAACCCCTCTCCCATTCTCTTCTCCTAAATACTGAGCTGCAGGGGCCTTGGCAAGCAGCCAGGCCTTGGGCGAGGCACTTGGCACACTCCTCATAGCTACACCATCAGCTGTAGCTGACAGTGCTCCCAGCTCAAGGCACAACCCTAGATCACCACGGTGCTTCAAGGTGGTTTCCTCACTTCAGGAACAAGAAGCTGGATTTGAGGAAAACTGGGCTATATGAGCAGGCCTAGCGGGACCGCGCAAAAGAAACAGCATGGTATTTAGAAAGACTTCCTCTGAGCTAGCTTCAGGAAATAGCACATTCAACAATGTGAGTTCACTTGCTGGGACACCCTTAGTCTGTTTGTTTAAACTGTGTGAAATGAGGGGTCACCGTGGGTAGATTGATTGCCTTGGTACAGGCACATGTCCCACTCTAGTCCCACTGACTAATGTACTGTCGATAGGGGCCTACATTCAAGTCATCAATTTATTGCAGAAGGGAATTAACTGGCTGGCTGGCAAACAGCAGGGTATTATATTCTTGCTAGAATTTCAGATAGTTCATATGCATGTGTGCATACACATGTATACAACCTCCTGCTTGAAAAAACAAAGTAAATCTTAAATCAGCTTCTAAATTTATAAGAATCTGGCTATCAGGCTGAGGCAGGAGGATGACTGTGAGTTCATGGACTACATGGTGAGTTTCTGGGCACCATGTGAGGCTGTCTCAAAAATAACAAAAAAGCCAGGTATGGTGGTACACACCTGTAATCCCAGCACTTGGAAAGCAGAGATACGAAAATTGCCACAATTTTGAGGTTGGCTCTGGTCTACATAAAGAATTCCAGACCACAGGACAGGCTCCAAAGCTACAGAGAAACCCTGTCTCGAAAAACAAAAAAAACAAAAAAAAAATTCCAGACCAACCAGGGCTATATCATGAAACCCTGTCACAAAAGAAAAAAACCAGAAGTCTGGTTCTCTAGGCCTGGGAATATAGCTCAGTGCTAGAGTGTTCACCTAGCTAGCATGCCCAAGGCTAGAATGGCCAAGGTCCTAAATTCCACCTACCATACCTCAAAACAAAGTGAAAATCTGGTCCTCTTAACAGCTCAACCCATTCAGTCCACATTCCTACACTGCTTGCTACCTCCAGGCAATGTGAGTTTAGGCAGGGCACATGGTCTCTTTGTTTCTGTGTACTACAATAGTCGTGAGAATATACACAATGAAGTGTGTGTCAGTAAAATGGAGAAAGAAGTGAAAACACTTGACAACCAGTGCCCTGCTTGGCATGTGGTGGGAGGCAGAGCAATTTAAAACACCAGTCAACTTGCCATGAATACTTCCTAATACTTCTAGACTTCTCTGAGGCCTGTCTGACTGCAACTGCCACCAGATTTGAGCATAATTCACCTTGTTTTAGTGGGAAAATTCAGTGTAATTTTCTCACAGCAAAGAGTCCTAGGAAAGTAGCAGGAGCTGGGCGGTGGTAGCACACGCCTTTAATCCCAGCACTTGGGAGGCAGAGGCAGGCAGATCTCAGTGAGTTTGAGGACAGCCTGGTCTACAAAGTAAGTTCCAAGATAGCCAGAACTGTTTCACAGAGAAACCCTGTCTGAAAGAAAGGAAGGAAGGAAGGAAAAGAAAGAAGAAAAGGAGCAGGAAAGGGAGCCCGAGTAGACAAAGACCATTGACTGAATTTTATAAAACGAATAACTTTATCATTTGCTCTCCCATGCTGGTCTTTACTTAGTTCAAGGTAGACAAACTTGCTCATGATTTCTGGAGTAGGGAGGCATTAGGAGGGAACCCAAAGAAATGGGGTCAGCAGATGAAAGGAAGCTGCCCTCGGGCCCGGATCTGCCCAGGCAGGGTACAGGGAGGGGGTGGTGAAAGATCCAACCACAGCAGTAGTTGAAAGAGGACAGGAGCTGCCCCATAACATCAGGCAGTCCCTTACCATCACCCCTATTGGAGACTTGGCCCTACCACAAGTATAGTCCCCAATCCCTTGGCGTTATGGCCATCAAACAGCATAGTATGTATGTGGGCTGTACTTGAGGACTCACTATCACCCCCAAGGAGCTGTCCCATGACTTTTGGATATCTGTTGTCCTTGCAGGTGGAGCTGGCACTACTGAAGCACTCCTATCAAGACCTGGCTTCACAGATCAACCTCATCCTGCTGGAACGCCTATGGTATGTCATGCTGGAACAGTTCCTCATGAAATATGTATGGAGTGCATCCGGCCTGCTAATGGTAGCTGTCCCCATCATTACAGCAACTGGCTATGCAGAGTCAGGTAAGAGCCAAGGATTCAGGGACTAGGGCCCAGAGCTCAGCCAGCCCACTTTCCCCTTCTATGTCGGTGCCCTGAGCCTACTGGCCTTGAGATGATCAGAAGTCAGGCATTCCTCTGAGCTATTAGCTGCCAGGTATACATCTCATGGTCCTTGGTGCCCAGAAGCTTAGCACAGGACCACAACTTAGGAACTCCACTTTTCCACATGTGCATAGCCTTTACCCACCTGTCCTCAGCCCAGTTTTAATTGGAGATAAGCATAGGGTGGCTTGGGTAAGCCCTTTCATGACCCAGCCTTCATTTTTTCCAACAAATGGTTCTCACAAATGGCAAGGGTAGACAGACACCTTTGTACGGAGATGGAAGCCTACCCTGCCTGTCGTTTTGGTGGTGGTCAGGTTGTCTTTATTTCTGTTTGCAGTTTATTCATTCACCTTTCAGAGATTGCCCTTGAAAAGGTGAACAGACATTCTTGAAAACCTCCTTAGGTTAATTAATAGCTCTCCTCCTCCTAAGCCTTAGACTAGTTTACCTGGAGAAGTAACCTCCATGACACCTGTTATTACAACCCAGCCTTAATTTTAGTTTTGTGGATTTTTTTGTTTTGTTTATGTGTTTTGATTTTTTTGACATTCCAGTACAGAAGCTCTTTATTATAAACAGGTTGGGGTTTTTTATTGATATTTATTGAGCTCTACATTTTTCTCTGCTCCCCTCCCTGCCTCTCCCCTCCCCACTTCAATCCTCCCCCGAGGTCCCCATGCTCCCGATTTACTCTGGAGATCTTGTCTTTTTCTACTTCCCATGTAGATTATATCTATGTAAGTCTCTCTTAGTGTCTGCATTGTTGTCTAAATTCTCTGAGATTGTGGTTTGTAGGCTGGCTTTCTTTGCTTTATGTTTAAAAACCACCTATGAGTAAGTACATGTGATAATTGTCTTTCTG
>JAQHUG010000480.1:920096-943064 GCA_028555095.1 Dicrostonyx torquatus | reverse complement strand
TACCAGGCTGTTTTCAGTACTGTAGCTCTGTAGTAGAGTTTGAAGTCAGGGATTGTGATGCCTCCAGAAGTTCTTTTATTGCCAAGGATTGTTTTGGCTATCCTGTTTTTTTTTTTTTTTTTGCTTTTCCAAATGAAGTTGAGTACCGTTCTTTCAAGGTCTTTGAAGAATTTTTCTGGGTAGTGTTTTGATTTTTGAGAGGTCTCTTATAGCTCAGCATAACCTTGAACTCAGTATGTAACTGAGTATGACTGTGAATTGTTGATCCTCCTACCCATTTCCTGAGTTCTGGGGATTACTAGTGAGTACCAGAACACCTGATTATCATGTGCTTTCATTCTCTATTATGGCTTTGTGTGCTGTATGTAAACTCACTCCCCCCCCCAAAAAAAAGAGAGAAAGAAATGGGTATCATCTTTTCTTTTTGTGTTTTTGGTTTTGTTTTTTATTTTTCAAGCCCTGGCTGTCCTGGAACTAGCTCTGTAGACCAGGCTGGCCTCGAACTCAGAGATCTGCCTACCTCTGCCTCCTGACTGCTGGGATTAAGGGTGTGTGCCACCACCGCCCAGCTTCATGGGGTCTTTTTCAATTAGCTTGTCTGAAAATATCTTTCACTCTTTTTATCTTTTACTCTTATTCCTGAACTAGTTGGGTTAAGCAAAAAAAAATTAGTGGAAAGTTAATTTATTCCAGTCATTTGACAAAATTTCATTGTCTTTTCCCTTCTTACATAGCTATTAAATTTTCCTTTATTCTTTTCTTTCTCTTTTGTATTCCTCAGCTTTAGTAAACTATGTTTAGGTATGGGATTCTGCTTTTCCTTTATCAAACTTTTATTTTCTTTAAATATGCATGGTTTTCTTTTTTAAATATTTTTTTAATTTTATGTATATGTGTGTTTTGCCTCCATGTATGTTTGTGTACCAAGTGCTTGCCTGGTGCCTGCAGAAGCCAGAAGAGGGCATCAGATCCCCGGGAACTGGAGTTACAGACAGTTGTAAGCTCCAAACCTAGGTCTTCTGCAAGAGCAATGTCTTAGTCACTGTTCTATTGCTATGAAGAAACACCTTGATCAAGGCAACTTATAAAAGAAAGCATTTAATTGGGGGCTTGCTTATAGTTTCAGAAGATGAGTCTATGACCATCATGATGGAGAACATGGCAGCAGACAAGCAGACATGGCACTGAACAGTAACTGAGAACTTACATCTTACCCACAAATTGGAGCCAGAGAGCCAGAGAGATTGAACCTGGCATGATAGGCCTTTGAAACTCAAAGCCCACTCTCACCTGTTATGCCCAAGTTTCTGATCCCCAAATGAATTTACGGAGCTGGGTTTCTGACACAAATTACATGAGGGATTTTTAATAATATTCGAGCTCGAGTTTGGACTATACCTCCACCACACCCACTTTCCTCACCCGCAGTGGGTGAGGAAGGAGCAGCCCTGAACTTGGGCAAGGGGGAAAGGGGCAAACTTTTTAAAAGGGAAACATAGTCAGGGGAGTTCCGAGTCCTGTCATCTTGGGATTGGGTGAGGAGTACAAAAGGTAGTTTCTGAACCCATTGGTCAGTTTTGGGGCACAAAAACCTAACAAAAAGCCATTAATAACTGACAAGGTGTCTTCAAAGAACATCTGGACCTCATTAAGTTTTATGGCCCTGCTCCCTATCATTTTAATTGGCCAATTTTAGGGTATCTGTTCAAATTTCTGCTATGGCAGCACATTTCCGGAGCCAGGGTCAAGGCTCAGTTATTTACCAGGTGGCCTTTAGGGAAAACGGAATCCCTGTAAAATTAAGGCTTAATTAAATCTTTGGTCTCACACACCCTCCTTAACATATCTCCTCCAAAAGGCCATAGTTCCTAATTCTTTCCAAAACAATTTCAACTGAGGACCAAGCATTCAGAAATATGAGCCTATTGGGCCCATGCTTATTCAAACCACCAAAAAAGCAGCAACTGTTCTTAACCACTGAGCCATATTTAGGCTTTTCAGCTTCTCAGTCTTTCTTTTTTTAAGATTTATTTATTTATTATGTATACAACATTCTGCCTCTATGTATGCCCACATACCAGAAGAGGGCACCAGATCTCATTACAGATGGGAATTGAACTCAGGACCTTTGGAAGAGCAACCAGTGCTCTTAACCACTGAGCCATCTCTCCAGCCCCTCAGTCTTTCTTTTTGCTCAGTAATTCTCCAGGTCACCTCTTGCTTTTCTTTATCATGTCCAACCTGAATTTTTTAAATAATTTAACTGTTTCTGGCTAGCTTTATGTGTTATGTCTTATTGCTCTCCCAAGTACTGCCTCTCTGTATAGGTCGCTTGTTTGTGTGATTTCTCTCCCTCACCTTTTATATTGAGTTGGATGAGGGTGGAGATGTGGCAAGTGCTGTTCCAGATACTTCAAAGAAAGCCTTGAAGGAAGACACTTTAGCTCTGGGGATGATTTTAGATAAGCTTTGTTTTGCTGTCCTGCAATGGTAGCCCCAGGACTGGAAAGGAGTGTGGCTGCATTATCTTGTTTACTCCTCCTGCCAAGCCTAAACTCCAAAGGTCCTAGGACAGTCTGCTTCCAGAAAGTGCTAACAGCTCTCCTAATTTCCTGGCCATAAAGAATTGTGGACCCCCCTTCCTTTGTCTCACTGACAAAGAAAAAGGAGGGCTAATGTCTCGGCTGCCTACTGTAGTTATGTCTTTGAAGACAGAGTAGAAAGGGGGATATTTAGACTTAGCTCACCGCACCCTTAGTGCATTAATTTCCCCTCCTCCCATTTCCTGGGCCAAACCTCAAAGACATCCATCCTGTTCCCTTTCAGACTTTTCAGAGCTGATTCTTTGTACCTTTTCCTCCTTGACTAGCCCCAGCCATTAATCCCCTTGAGGGTCATATATGTCCTGGTTACCTCTTCCCATAGCATTAGCCCCAGAGTCCTGGTCCTTTCCAGGGTTTCATTATTTATCCACTTATCCAGCCCTTCAATATTTATCCATCTGCACCCAAGGGCCCATGGAGATGGCTTCCTCCATGTTCCTCACCATCATTTCCAGGTTTCATGTGTAAAAACCTTGTTCTGAGGCTGTCGAGATAGCTAGCAGGTAAAGATGCTTGCCCTAAAAACCTGCTGATTTGAGTTTGGTTTCTGGTGCCCACACAAAAGTGGGAAGAAGAGAGATGGATGGCTTAGTAGTTAAGAGCACTGGCTGCTCTTCCAGAGGACCTGGGTTCAATTACCAGCACCCACATGGCAACTCACAACGGTCTGTATCTCCTGTTCCAGGGGATCCAACACCCTCACACAGATGTAGATGCAGACAAAATACCAATGCACATGAAATAAAAGGAGATAAATTGTTTTTCAAAAAGAAGAAAGAGAAGGCAGGCGGTAGTGGTGCACACTACCCAGGACTCAGGAGGCAGAGGTACCCAGATCTCTGTTACACAGAGAAACCCTGTCTTGAAAAACAAAAACAAAAACAAAAAAATGTGGAAAGAGAGCTGGGTGGTGGTGACACATGCCTTTAATCCAAGCACTGGGGAAGCAGAAACAGGTGAATCTCTATGAGTTCAAGGCCAGCTTTGTCTACAGAGAGAGTTCCAGGACAGGTTCCAAAGCTACAGAGAAACTCTATCTCAAAAAAAAATAAATAACTGAAAAGAGAGAACCCATTCTACAAAGTTGTACTCCCACCCACACATGTATGCTGTTATACATGTGTGCCCACATATTACATATATATACACATACTAATATTAATAATAATTTCTAAAGCCTTACTCTTATGTGGGTTGCAAGGTCATGAAAGTTGAAACTGTCAACTAAGGAGACTTTAAGGGCTTGACTATGGGATGTAAACTGTGACCAAAAATGAAGCTTTAGACAGGAGTGATTCTTGTAACAAATCAGAGATGTCTGTTGACAGGAGGTTAGAGACCACAGAGTAGGCTGTGACGGAGAATGTGGGACACAGCACAGTCAGTAGGAGAAAAGTCACACTTAAGAAACAAAGCTCGTCCGGCGGTGGTGGCGCACGCCTTTAATCCCAGCACTTGGGAGGCAGAGGCAGGTGGAACTTTGTGAGTTCGAGACCAGCCTGGTCTACAAGAGCTAGTTCCAGGACAGGCCCCGAAGCTACAGAGAAACCCTGTCTCTGAATCCCCTGGAGCAGGAATGACAGGTAGTTGGAAGCTACCCGACATAGGAGTTTTGGAACTCATACTCAGATCCTCTGCTTTTAACCACTGATTTGTCTCTCCATCTCCTGTTCTTCTCTCTCTCTCTCTCTCTCTCTCTCTCTCTCTCTCTCTCTCTCTCTCTCTCTCTCTCTCTCTGTTTTGTTTTTTAAACATGGTTTCTCTGTAGCTTTGGAGCCTGTCCTGGAACTAGCTCTTGTAGCCCAGGCTGGCCTCAAACTCACAGAGATCCACCTGCCTCTGCCTCCCAAGTGCTGGGATTAAAGGCGTGCGCCACCACTGCCCGGCTTCAGCTCCTTTTCTTAATACATGTTATTGAGATGTGATGACCATACAATTCAGTCTTTTAAAAAATATACCTCAGCTGGTCAATAGTGGCACACACCTTTAATCCCAGCATACAGGAGACAGAGGCAGGCAGATCTCTGTGAGTTCAAGGCCAGCCTGATCTAAAAGAGCTAGTTCTAGGACAGGCTTCAAAACTACAGAGTAATCCTGTCTCAACCCCCCACCCACACACACACACACACCCTCAAGTCAGGTGGTGATGTATATCGGGTTTGTTTTTTTAACACTTGTGCAGTCATCACCACTATCTAAGTCCAGAACATTTTGATTACCTTAAAGGAAATTTCATATCCATTATCAGTCACTCCTAATCCTCAATCAGTTCCTGGCACCCTCTAATCTGCCTCTATCTCTATGAATTTGCTTATTCCAGACATTACATAAAAATGGAATCATATGATATATGACCTTTGCTGTCTGGCTTCTTTCAGTGAGCATAATTGTTTCAAGGTTCATCTATGTTGGAAGTGAACCAGTCCTTCGTTCCCTCTTATGACTGACTAATATTTCATTGTGCGCATATACCACCATTTCTTCTCTCTCTGTTCTTTTGAGACAGACATGTGCCATCACATCTGGCCTATTATAATTGTTTCTTAACTATATATTCATTGTGTGTAGCAAAAATTTCATAAAGACAGCCGGGCGGTGGTGGCGCACGCCTTTAATCCCAGCACTCGGGAGGCAGAGGCAGGCGGATCTTTGTGAGTTCGAGACCAGCCTGGTCTACAAGAGCTAGTTCCAGGACAGGCTCCAAAGCCACAGAGAAACCCTGTCTCGAAAAACCAAAAAAAAAAAAAAATCATAAAGACATGTTTGCTTGTTTTTCTTTTTTTCTTTCTTTCTTTTTTGTTTGTTTTTCAAGACAGGGTTTCTGTGTGTAGCTTTGGTGCCTGTCCTGGAACTCACTCTGCAATCCAGGCTAGTCTTGAACTCACAAAGATCTACCTGTTTCTGCCTCCCGAGTGCTGGGATTCAAGTGCACCACCACTGCCTGGCTTTGGGTTTTTTGGTTTGTTTGTTTGTTTGTTTTTTGACTTTTTTTTTGTTTTTTTAGAACTTGCTATATAGACCGGGTTGGCTTCTGTCTCCCAAATGCTAGGATAAAAGGCATGCACCACTACTATGTTCAGCTTTCTTTCTTTTTTTGTTTGTTTGGTTTTTGAGACAGAGTTTCTCTGTAGCTTTAGAGCCTGTCCTGGAACTTGCTCTGTAGACCAGGCTGGTCTCAAACTCAGATCCGCCTGCCTCTGCCTCCTGAGTGCTGGGATTAAAGGCATGAGCTATCACTCTGCAGCTATGCTCAGCTTGGTATGGTGATCTCCAGTTCTAGCCATTCTCTTTATGGCTGAATAAAACTCCATTGTGTATATGTATCACATTTTCAGTATCTATTCATCTATTGATGGACATCTAGGCTGGTTGCATTTCTTGGCTACTGTGAATAGTGCAGCAATAAACATGGATGTGCAAGTATTTCTGTGGTAGGTGCTTGTGCAGGACTGGTACAGATAGGTCATATGGGAGTTCTATTTTCAGTTTTTTGAGGATCCTCCACAGTGATTGACATAGCAGCTCTACCCATTTACATTCCTGCACAAAAAAAGAAAAGAGGTTCACCTTTTCGTACATCTTCCCAGGATTTCTTGTCATTCCTTTTTTATTTATTTTTGGTTTTTGAATTTGCACTATAGACCAGGCCTATATTCCTAGGTTCTATGGTAATTCACTGTTTTGCTTTGTAAGGAACTGCCAAGTGCTTTTCCATTTTTATCTCCTCCCAGCCATGGGTGGGGGTCCCACTTCTCACCTGATCAGTGTCTCCTATTACCTCCCTTTGTTCCAGCTTTCCTGATTAGGATGACATTTATTTATTTATTTATTTATTTATTTATTTATTTATTTTTATTATGGTAGTAAGGCAAGAAAGTACACATGTTACTACATATAGAGGTCAGAAGAAAAATTTTGGGAGTTAGTTTCCATACAGATCCTGGGGATCAAACTCGGGTCATCAGGCTTTGTGGCAAGCATCTTTACCAGCTGAGACACCTCACCAACCCACCTTATTGCTCTTTCTGTATCTTTGATTGTTTTTGAGATGTTTCACACTATATAGCTCAGGTTGGCCCTGAAATTGTGGCAATCCTCTTCCCTCAGCCTTCAGAGAACTGAGATTATAGGTGTGACTACCACACCTGGCATATATAGCTTTGTGAACTCAAGATCCTCATGCCTCCACAACCCAGATGCTAAGTTGCTCTGAGCTAAGAAAAGTTTTAGAGGACTACACCTTTACTAGCCATGTGGTTTACAAGTATTCTTTCCCCTTCTGGATGTTGCCTTTGCCCTTTGCTGATGATGTCCCACAGTGCTCAAAAGTATTTATTTTGAAGTTCAGGTTGATCTGTTTTTCTTTTATTGATTGGTTTCTAGTCTCATAGCCAAGAAATAAAATCCAAGAGCAAGTTTTACCCATTTTCTCCTTTGAGTCAGTTTCCATTTATGCTGTGAGAACATATGTGCTTCTAGTACATCTGCCTGTCATAACATGGTGTGCACAGTGCTTATCTTTCCACTGTCTGTTCTGCCCCCAACCTTGGCTTGTAGACTCAGAAGCCACAAAGAAGGCAGCCTTAGAAATGAAGGAGGAGGAGCTGGTCAGTGAGCGCACAGAAGCCTTCACCATTGCCCGAAACCTCCTCACAGCTGCAGCAGATGCCACTGAGAGGATCATGTCATCCTACAAGGAGGTAACCCCAATGCAGCTCACACCCTGCCCACTTTCCCATTCCCAAAATGGTTGGGGTTGAGCCCATGTCACCCTCCTTATAGGTGACAGAGCTGGCTGGCTACACAGCCAGGGTGTACGAGATGTTCCAGGTATTTGAAGATGTCCAACACTGTCGTTTTAAGAGGACTGGGGATCTAGAGGAGGCTCAGGCTAGACCTGGGGCCATGGTACGGTCTGGTGTCCGTGTAGAGGGGCCCTTGAAGATTGAAGGTAAGGTACCCTCCATGTAAAGTGCTTCCTCCGCCTTCCTACCACTGCTTTGTCCTCACATCACCACCCCAGCACTCACACAGCCCTGTATACCCTGTCTCATCCACTTAGCGCTCACTGCCAGAAAGGTCATTGAAGACTTAGTCACTTGGGAGGGGACTGGCCCAGCAGCCTGCCTTCTCCAACCACTGACTACCGGTTCAGCTGCTGATACACTCTCCCAAGTGTGTTGCTTTGGATTACCAGTTAGGACAGAGGGGGTTCTGGACTCTCAATGCTGGATATCACGCACCCACACAAGGCAAACAGATAAATCAAGGCAGTGAGTCAGGCGTGTAGTTCAGTGGTAGAGTACTTGCCTGACATGAGATCTTGGGTTCATTTCCCAACATTGCAATAAAAAAAGGCATTGCATGGCTAGGAATATAGCTCTGTTAGTGTTTGCCTAGCATACACAAGGCCCTCAATTCAGTCCCTACTGCCACATAAAGCACACATGATGGTGTCAAGGTCAGCATTCTGTCTAAAAATTAAATAAATAAGTAAATAAAAGATTTACATTCATAAGTGAGGGCTAATGCCTATAATCCCAGTACTTGGGAGACTGAGGCAGGATTGCTGCATGTTCAAGGCCAGTGAGGGCTATAGTATAAGGCCCTGTTTCAAAAGTCAAGGCAGGGCACAAGCTGCCAGTTCCCAGGAGTCAGGGCACTGCAGCAGAGGAGCCCAGGCATTGAAGCTAATCTTACAATATTGCCAAGAGAGGTTGTCACAGGGCAAGACTACCCACTCAAGCTGGGCAGTGGAGGCAGAAGCAGGCGGATCTCTGTAAGTTCGAGACCAGTCTGGTCTACAAGAGCTAGTTCCAGGACAGGCTCCAAAGCTACAGGGAAACCCTGTCTCGAAAAACAAAAACAAAAAAAGACTGCCCACTCAATTGCCTTGGGTTCCAGAGGACCAAAAGGAGGCAACTGAGGGCATAGTACTTGACTCTGGGGTTATTAACTTGTTGGAAGACCTCTGTTTTTCCATGAGGCCCTGGGCCACACCATTCTATTTAAGAACCCAGGGTCTACTATTGATGTAGGTTAAGCTTGTGCCAAGGGAGAAGGGGTGAACATCAGGGCATAGGAAAGCAGAAAAATGCTGTGTTCCTATCCTTCCATGCCTTCTCTCTACAGGGCAAGTGGTGGATGTGGAGCAGGGAATCATCTGTGAGAACATCCCTATCATCACACCCACGGGAGAGGTGGTGGTGGCCAGCCTCAACATCAGGGTAGGTCAAGTGGAAGAGCATACCCAACCTGAAGTACTAACCAGTCTTAGCCAAGGAGCTGGGGACAGGTTATCTGGCCACCTGTACCTGTGAACTATAGCCCTTGGCATCTTGCTTAGCTGTCAGTGGTGGTGTTGTCCTCAGGTCTGCGTGGAAGATGGGCCAAGGTCAAGCTGAGAGACCAACTGACTCTGACCTTGAGTTCTGAAGCAATAGCAGCAGGAGTGCTGATAAAAGATACTAACAATTACCAGGGTTGTCCAAGGGTTACCAAAGTGTTCCTGGTTTGATCATTTGTTCTTCCCACAAGGCTTCCCTGAACTCTGGGCTATTAAAAACCAAAGATAAATCAGAGAGTGGGCAGCCCTCAAAAATTACCCACTGGTTGGTATGGTAGTGCACACCTTTAATCCCAGCACTCAGAAGGCAGAGGCAGGAGGATCTCTGTGAGTTTGAGGCCAGCCTGGGCTACAGAGTGAGAGTTCCAGGACAGGCTCCAAAGCTACAGAGAAACCTTGTCTCGAAAAACAAAAAAAATAAAAATAAAATAAAGATAAGAGTAAGCCCAGTAAAGCTTTTCCTCAAAGCATAAGTAGGCACAACTGGTGTTAGGGGCTGAGCGAAAAAGGGACTTGGGCCTGCCTTGTCCCAACAAGGGAGGGAGCTGGAAAGATGCAAGAGGAAGTGGAATATTGGCTCTTGACCTTCACTGAGGGGTTGAGCCTGAAGAAGAAGAAGAGCAAGATCCTAGAAAGCCAGTTGAGGCAGTGTACAGAATATGTCTCCTCTCTAAACAGTGTAACATAATGGTGTGGTCCCTGATGGACCCAAGGTAGGTAGTTTCCTGGTTTGCCCAAAAATCCAAGATGCTGCAGCCTGGGTAAGCAGATTGCACCTGGATTGAGAACAAGGCTGCCAAGGAATTTGGTGGAAGAGTGGGGCAGGGGCCCTGAGGGAGCCTGAAACCCTCTTGCCACTCCTGTCCTTGAGAACCAACTGCCTATGCTGGTGAGTGCCCTGGGGACTAAACAAGCCACCTGGACGGAGCAGCGTTCTCACCAGAAATGGACTCCTTCCATATTCTGGAGGCCAGAAGTCTAGCTTCAAGGGGTAAGATGGTTCTTTCTTAGAGAGAATGTACACCCCAGGCCTTGCTTGACATCTGGTTTAGACAGACCTTAATATTCCTGGGTTTCTGCTGTATCGCCCTACTCTGTGCCTCTGTCCTCACACATATACACACCCTTCTGTGTGTATCTATTTCAATATTACATTTTGTAAGGACTCCAGCCATGTTGGATTTAGCACACTTCCCTCCAGTGTGCCTTAGTGTCCATTTGGCTAATTTCATGTTCAATGCTGTTTCCACTCTGAGACAGTAGGACATAGGACTTCAGATAAATCCAGGGTGCACAGGTCAACCTATCACATTGCTCAAGGCCGGAACTTGGATCCTCCTGGGAGCCTATGCAGCAACACCTTTATCACTTGCAGATAAGCGAACATCCACACTGAAAGAAGGAAGGGACTGAGGACAGTGTGCTGGGGATGGCCATGTCACGTCTGCTGCAGGAGTGCTGTGTGTCCTTTGTGACCCAGTCTCTCTGCCTAGCTAGCAGTGGCACTAAATGAACTAACCCCTCCTTCCTGCCACGGCTGCCAGAACTCCATTGCTCAGCTACTCTCGGGCCTAAAGACCAATAAGGCCCCTGTGTTTAGCTTGTGCTATCCAGCATGTTTAGGGCCTTAGGGGACAGAACCAAGTCTTGTCCACCCTATATGCTGGACCTGGCATTCAACTGAGGCTCTGCATACTGCACCCCATCCCTGTTGCCTTATAGTCACTTGCCAAGAAATCAAGAATGGGCTTGGTGGCTGGGGTTGGTGGTGCACGCCTTTAATAATCCCAGCACTTGGGAGGCAGAGACAGGTGGATCTCAGTGAGTTCGAGGCCAGTCTGGTATACAGAGTGAGTTCCTGGACAGGCTCCAAAGCTTCAGAGACACCCTGTCTCAACAACAAAAAAAAGAAAGGAAGGAAGGAAGAAGAAAGAAAGAAAGGAAAGGAAAGAAAGAAAGAGGGGAAAAAAAGAGAATGAGCTTGGTGGCACACACTTAAAATCCTGGCCCTTGGGATTCTAAGGCAGGAAGACTGAGTTCCAGACCAGCCTAGGAAACAGCAAGACCCTGTCCACCTGCCAGCCTTGTATATTAAAGGAAGCTAGCTTGCTTGCCTTTCTTCATTCCTATCTTACTCGCTTCCTTCCTTTCTTTTTTGAGACAGGATATGGTGTAGCTCAAGTTGGCCTTGAACTTATTGTGTAGCCAAGGATTTAAGTTTAATTGAACTTGAACTTATGATCTTCCCGTTTCTATCTTTCAAGTTCTGGCATTACAAGCATACATGGATTATATGGTACTGAAGATTGAACCCATGGTCTGTGTATGCTCAGCAAGCACCCTGCCAGCTGAGCTGCATCCCCAGCCCAGATGTAGAAAGCTTTATGAGACTGGGAAGGAAGCCACAGTGATTCCAGGTATGGGGAAAGAGACTGGAGCTCTAGATGCCATGCCCCAATTCTTCCACAGGTGGAAGAAGGCATGCACTTGCTCATCACAGGCCCCAATGGCTGCGGCAAGAGCTCACTGTTCCGAATCCTTGGTGGACTCTGGCCCACATACAGTGGTGTACTATATAAGCCCCCACCCCAGCGCATGTTCTACATCCCTCAGAGGTGAGTTAACCCATTTTCTGTGTCTTCCCCCACCTTTTCCCATCTGTGCAGTGGGAGAATGTACTTCTCAGGAGAGGATGCCAAGATATTGCACCAGATCCCAATAGTCATCTAGTCTTGTCCGTTTCAGATTGGGATGGTGGGTCCACAAATAAGGATGATACACATGTGAGTACATGGACATGTTAGCTCGCAAGTGCCTGGGTGTGCTGTGTCAGCAGGTGGAAAGCTCTGTGGCCAGGGCCACGCTGGACATACAGAGCACTACTAGGAAGCAGGGCTACCTTGCCCCAGTGGACATGCGGTTTTCCCACAGGCCATACATGTCCGTGGGCTCCTTGCGCGACCAAGTGATCTATCCTGATTCTGTGGAGGATATGCGGAGGAAGGGCTGTTCAGAGCAGCAGCTGGAAGCCATCTTGGGCATCGTACATCTTCGCCACATCCTGCAACGGGAGGGAGGTAGGGGCAGGGCATGGGGTTACACACCAGTTACCCTTTGTCCTGAGACTTTAATGGGGAACCTGTTGCGAACCTACCTCTGACCTCTTCCCCTAATACCAGGGGACAAGAGTTACCTCAGCATCCAGGAATTCAAAGTGCCTGCCAGGGAGGAAGGGTAAACAGGTTGCTTGGGTGCCAAAAAAGGAGATTTGTAGCAGAGCACTTGCCTCATTGGCTACCTAGAGACCCTCTGTCAAAAAAAAAAAAACAACAACAACAACAACCTAGGACCTAGGACAGTTACCTTGTTGGGGATCTAGATGGCAACAGGACAGGCTGCAACTGGGGCTTGGGATACAAAGATATTCGCTGCCTCTGGCGGGTACTGGAAGCTCTGAAGCTTTAAGTAACCAACTAACAGATAAGTTTTACATTTGAGCAAGCTGACCCTTCTGTAGGTAGGGTAAGATGAGCAGCCGGGTATATGTTTCCTTGCACAGAGGCTTGGGATGTGAGTGGAGAGCAGAATCAATGGGTGACTCTGAGGAAAGCCCCCAAGAGGGGGGGACAAATGGCAAGAGAAAGGGTTTTTGAGAAGAGAAAGCTTATTGAGGGACATCTCCTATAGCGCCCTGTGGTTGCTTTGAATGACTACTACTTGTGGCCAAGTACTGCAATATCTTAGGATTGAATTCAACTCTGAATAACAGTAGCATGCTAGTCCCCATAGGATGGAGGAAGCGGTGAAGGACACACAGACAGAGGGTACTTACCTTGGTAGTACATGTCTGACAGTGGCTACAACTAGCACCCTGGTTACCCTTCACAAGCGAGCAAAGGTAAAATGTTTCACATGCCCTAAAGAAACTTCTAGTCGTGTAGAAACATAGGATGAATGACACACAGTCCTGACACATCACCCTCCTCACATGCTCACTAAGTCCTCTCTGCCAGCTTAGTGGCATCAGGCCATGAGATGTGGCCCAATTCTTCTAGTGAGGGGCCTCTGTTCTGAGGAGAATACTCTAACATCTCTGGGGCTCTTTGGCTTCAACGCCTGCTGCCTGCGGAGGGCAGTGTTGGCAGGTTCTTTATTGGGGCTGCTATAACTAAGTACCACGGACTCACAGGCTTCAACAGAGAACTTTGTTTTCTGGCATTCTGGAGATATATTTGGGTGTGGCAAAGCCAGCTCCTTCAGAGACTATGAGGAAGGACACACCAAGGGACTCTGCTCAGCTGATAGCCAGCCAGCTTCTTACTGTGTGTCTTCACATCATCTTTCCTTTGCACATGTCTCTGTGTTGAGATGTCCATTTTCTATAAAGGCAAGAGTCACACTGGGTTAGGGTCCACCCTCTTGACCTCAACCTAAGCACAGTTGAAAAGACCTCTCTCCAAATCCTGCTGGGGAGACAGTACTTGTTCCAGATAGTTCAGTTATTAGCATTATAGGCAGATGAGGACGCAGAACAGAAGTCTGCAGGTAGACAAGTTCAGCCAGGATCAAATGTTCCCTGGCCTTCCATCAGCCTCACGCAACCTGGTTCTACCATGACTCCCACTGGGTACGTGTGAATTGAGCTGAGCCCCTCACCTCCTGCCCAGGTTGGGAGGCTGTGTGTGACTGGAAGGATGTCCTGTCTGGAGGTGAGAAGCAGAGGATCGGCATGGCCCGCATGTTCTACCACAGGTGAGCACTGCAGTGCCTTTCATGGACACTCAGTGATTTGGAACCAGGAGAGGGAAATGGGTGCTCCCTGTAGGAGGAAGATAACTGCGTGGAGGAGCCTCGCCCCTTCTTCCAGTACAGCAGGGCCATGGTTTACAAGTGGCTGGCCACAGGCAAGAAGTTGGACACTGGTGGGTAAACCACAGCTTTCCTCTTTACCCACTCCCACCCAAGGCCAAAGTACGCCCTCCTGGATGAGTGCACTAGTGCTGTGAGCATTGATGTGGAAGGCAAGATCTTCCAAGCAGCCAAAGATGCTGGTATTGCCCTACTGTCCATCACCCATCGGCCCTCCCTATGGTAGGTGTTCTTGGAGTTCTGGGTGGGGCTGCCTGCCACCTGAGGTGGGGTGGGAAAGCAGCTGTGACAGCCTTCCATCTCTCCTGCTCAGGAAGTACCACACACACTTGCTGCAGTTTGATGGGGAGGGAGGATGGAAGTTTGAGAAGCTGGACTCTGCAACCCGCCTAAGCCTGACTGAGGAGAAGCAGCGCCTGGAGCAGCAGCTGGCAGGCATCCCCAAGATGCAGGGGCGCCTTCAGGAGCTCTGCCAAATCCTTGGCGAGGCTGCAGCCCCAGTTCAGCCCCTGGTCCCAGGTGTCCCCACTTGACTGGGGACCTTGTCCCTAGTCCCCACCCTTCTTCAGGCTCTCGGATCACATGAAGGAAACTGCAGTTCCCACCCTCCTCTCACTGCCCTGCATGCCTTCCCCATCCCAAGCCTTCTAGTCAATTGCCTGCCTTCCCTGAAGACCCCACTCTTGAGTAAGTCGATATGAATGAGGACACTCTGCTTCTTCCTGCCCCCATCCCACCTTCACCATGACGTCTGCTCTATGAACTGTGCCATGTTAGGGCAATGTGTCCTTTACTTTTCTCTAGGAAGGGGTGGAGGGTTTGGAAGGCCCCATTTCTGACCCTACACCAGTATGCCTGAGCCATAGGAAGTAAACAGGAGCTGTCCCTTACTGCCAGCAGCCAGAATGTGTGGCAAGTCTGGTAGTTGTGGGTCACATCCCTCCTGAAACCCAAGTCCTTATTGTTCCTTTGATCCATCCTTTTGTTGTCATCCCCTAGGGTGGACAGCCAATGCCCCTGTCCCACAGGACACCCCTCCCAGCCATGGAAACAGCTGGATGGGACATAGGATCAGACAGGGCCCAAAGCATGCCCTTCCCCATGGTAACCCCCAGAAAGGCATAGTGCTCCTTCTGAGCCATGAGAAGATGGAGCCCTGGCCTTCCCGCTCCTCCGCCTTCTACAACCTAATTTATTGAACTCCCAGTTTATAGCTGTCTGAATTGCCAATGTGAGCACCCTACCAGCACAAGAGGTGACTGGGTGGTTCCTTCAGTCTGCCCAGCCTCTGGTGCCAAACCTGACCCCTCACCAGCCTATACTGCCAGTTGCCCCTGGGGGTGCCCTCTGCCGGCTAGGCAGGAGTGAGGGCAAAATATTCCCAGCTCAGTGCCAAAGATGGGTCATAGGAGGTGCTGTGTCTGTTAAGCCAGCCCTCAACAAGTGGGATACCCCCCCCACTGCCGCTGTGTGCCTTTCCTGGGCCCTCAGCCCTCTGACTGGGTGCCCCCTCAGTCCCCTCAAGTAAAAACCTCTGGAAAGTACACTCCTGCCTCCTGGACTTGGTGTCTGGTAGACGTTCCAGGGAGGAAGCTAGGCATGGTGATGTATACCTTAACCCTGTACTTGAGAGGGAGAGGCAGGCAGATTTCTGTGAGTTCTAGACCAGTCAGGGTTACATAGTAAGATCTTCCTTCAAATAATGATGATGATGATGATGAATTAGAGGCAGGTGGATTTCTGAGTTCAAGGCTAGCCAGGTCCACATAATGAATTCCAGGACAGCCAAGGTTACATAGTGAGACCCTGTCTCAAGAAACAAGCCCCAGCCCTCAGGAGAGGAAGGCAGACAGAACTCTGTAAGTTCAAGGCCAGCCTGATCTACAGGAGAGAGTTCCAGGACAGTTAAACAGATAAACCTTGTCTCAACACCCACTCCCCCCCCCAAAAAAAAAAGATTCCAAAAACTTCTGGGGAGAGATCAGAATGTTGGCTGGAGGAAAGGGGAGACCTGATCCCAAACATGGACCCCAGTAAGAAACTGGTCAGCTGCTAATCGCATGGGGCACAAAGACAAGACATGAGTGCCCAAAGCTGATTCAGTCAGTATTCTCTGCTTCTGCCTTCTGTGCCCTAGGGAGGGAAAGCTGACAATCATTGCTCTAGAATACCACCTGACTTTGAGCCCATGATGGAAATCAGGAACCTCTGCCTAGTCCCAGAGGGAGCAGTGCAATGCTATAGAAAGTCAGTGAGCTGCCAAGGAGGGAAGCTGAGCACTGAGAAAGGCACAGGAAAGCCGTCCTTCCTAGATTGTACTGCACTGCACCTTCTAGGAAGAGGGAATAGCTTGTGCAAAGACCCAGAGGTGAGTCCAGTGCAGGGGGAAGGAAAGGCCTGGACTGAGACAAAAGGTCACTGAGGGGACCCGTGCAGGATGGGAATGGCCTTGGGTTCTACATAAAGAAGCTCTCCCTCCCTAGGGCACAGAAGGCATAAGCAGAGAATACTGACTGCATCAGTGCAGCTGTGTGTAGACTCTTGCGGGAGACAGGAATGGGCTGAGGGTGTTGTGGGTGGCTCTAGTAAAGCCAAACCGAGTTCCCATCCTGCCCAGCATTCCCACCTCATGTCATAACAAAAGAACCAAGAACAGCTGTTCAGTCGGAACCCATGGTGCAGATGTATATTATGAGATTCACAGAAGCCCGAGTGCCCACAGATGGACAAATGTGGCATGTCTGTACAGTAGAATAGTTTTGGCCATAAAAGGTAGTGAAGCAGTGACACATGCTACAACATGAACAGACCCTAAAGACATGATACTGAAAGACAAAAACCCAAGTATATGATTGCATTTAAATGAACTTATCCAGAACAGACAAATCCATAGCAACACAAAGCGAATGTACAACTGCCAGGGATGCGGGGGCTGGAAGAATGGATATAGAAAGAGACTGTTTAACTAATACAAGGTTTCCTTTCAGGGAAGGTAATGAAAATGTTCTGGAACAACAAAAGTAATGGTTGTGCAATGTTGGAGATAGAGAAATAGGTGATGGATTAGTAAAACAGTAAATTACCCAGACATGGTAGGTAGCTCAAGTCTATAATCCCAGCACTTAAGCTCTTGAAGGAGGAGTGGCACAAGTTTGAGATCACCTTTGGCTACACAGTGTTCTCCAGGTGAGCAAGATTCAAGAGTTAGACCCTTTCTAAAAAAAGCCAAAAAGAAAAAAAAAACTAGGTTCATAAATGATACAGATGAGAGGATTTATAGATAGTATATGATAGAAGGATGATAATGAAGATGGATGGATAGATGATAGAGATAGATAAATAGATAGAGATAGATAGGTAGACTTCTAGTTTGCTTTTCTGCTAAACATTCTGATGCACCACGCAGTGGTGGTGCAAGCCCTTAATCCCCGCACTTGGGAGACAGGCAGGTGGATCTGTGAGTTCGAGCCAGAGCAAGTCCCTGGACAGCCAGGGTTCTACAGAGAAACCTTGTCTTGACAAACTTGAAAAAAAACAAACAAACCAGTATTCGGACCAATACAACTTTGGAGGGAAGTATGTATTGGGCCTATACTTCCAAAACTCAATCATTAAGGGAAGTCAGGACAGGAGATCAAACAAGAATGGGAGTAGAAACCATGGAGAACAAAAAGCGGCTTACTGGCTCACTCCCTCTGGCCTGTGCTCAGGCAGCTTTCTTTAGAACCCAGCCCTAGGAATGGTACTGCCCACAGAGGACTGGACCATCCTATAGCAATTAATAATCAAGAAAATGCCCCATAGGCATGCCCACAAGCTAATCTGGCTGAGGTAATCGCCCAAGAGACTCCCTCAGATAACTCTGGGCTGTGTTAAGTTGACAGTTGAAGCTAACTAGGAGAAATAAATATGGTAAGTTATAAAAGACAGCAGATAGGTGATAGTGTCTTAGTGCTCTTTTGCTGGGAAGAAAGACCATGACCAAGGCAACTCAACTCATAAAGCATTTACTTGGGTCTTGCTTAGAGGTTCAGATGTTTAGTTCCTTATCATCATGAAGGAGAGCATGATATGTAGGCAGACATGGTGCTGGAGAAGTAGCTGAGAGTGCCACATCCTGGTCCATAGGCAGCTGGCAGAGAGAGAGAGAGGCTGGGCCTGGCATGGGCTTTTGAAACCTCAAAGCCCATCTCCAGTGACACACTTTCTCCAACAAGGCCACACCTAATCCTTCTCAAGTAGTGCCACTTCCTGGTGACTAAGCATTCAAATATATGAGCCTATTGGGACCATTCTCAGATTATAGGCAGACAGACAGATATATGACAGATAGATATAGAGGCTGAGAAAGCCAAGAAGAAAGAAGCAGGGCCCTTGCCTCAGTAGAAGCCTGGAATCCGGAGGGGAATCTGTGAATTGGGAGAGGCAAGGTTGCCCCTGAGTTTGGGCTGTCGGGGTGTGTAGGGGGCTGTTGGACCATTTGGAGTCCTGGCCTCCGGCTGCTCTTCCCACTAGAGATCTTTTCTTTCCTTCTGATTCGAGTTACTAAAACCTGTGTCAAAATTGTTTACCAGCTCTGCTTCATGAGCGTGTTGCCTTGCCTTGAGGATCAGAGGATAAGGTTTTCACCTGTTGGCCCACCTGACTGTTGGGTATATAAGCCTCCAGGGTTCTATTGAATAAAGGGCTTCTTACCAGTGACTAGAGGTCCATGTCTCTGTCTGTCTGTCTGTCTGTCTGTGTGTCTTTGTGTGTTTCAACCTCCAGCCCCTTGCCCGAAGCTCGTGAACTGTATGGTGGCACATAGAGTGCAGACAGGCGGTGTGTGCTGCGGGGGGGGGCAGATTAGAAGGAGGAGCTGGTTTGGGGAGATAGTGTAGTTTCCACAGGATGGAAAAGAAGCCACGAATAGCGGCCAGTGCAGCTCATGGTGTTCAGCTGAGCAGGATCAGCAGAGAGGCAGGTGGTAGAGGAAGTTGAGGAATTGAGGTGATTTCAAAAGTTTTGAGCACCTTGAGTGGCACATGAGAAATAGAACACATGATTGATTAGTCCTCGATTCTCCTCCAAACTCTGCCAAAATGACAAATAGTTCAGCTATCCAAAGGAATATAGTCACAACAGAAAATAAGGGAAGGACTTAACGACAGTGTGTAGATGCTCAGCAATGGGAAGGAGCAATAGCCGATTCAGGAACAGGGCTGAGCAAGTGATGGGAGTCACCAACAATTCAAGGCCCCAGGAGAAATGACTCTCGCCAACACCATGATCTTAGACTTCCAGCCTGCAGACCTGACTACATGGTACTGAAAGAAACAATGTTGGGGCTGGAGAGATGGCTCAGAGGTTAAGAGCATTGACTGTTCTTCCAAAGGTCCTGAGTTCAATTCCCAGTACCCACACAATCACTCACAACTATCAGTAATGAGATCTGGTGCCCTCTTCTGGCCTGCAGGCATACATGTAGGCAGAAAACTATGTATAATAAACAAATACAGTCTTTAAAAAACAAAGAAATACTGTTGTAGACATTCTTATATCCTTATTTTCAGGAAGGGAAAGGCAGTTGCCATGGTGTAAAGACACCCAAGAAACAGAACCACCCATGAATAGATTAAGGAGAATGTGTGAGGTTGATCCGGGATAGAAAAACAGGAAAATTATGCAGACATGGAAAAGGAAAGAGCCTCTCTCTTGAAAGTCTTATAGGGCCTCTTCCCAGAGGATAATGAAGAATTCCAGCATGATTAACATTTCCCATCTGTAGACCTGCCATTTTCTAAGAACCTCACCTGAAACCCCCTTTACAGGAAGAGGGCCTTATGGCTTCTGGGGTGGGTTTTTTTTCTTGTTTAATAGCGTGCACGTGGAAGTCATAGTACAATTTACCGGAATCAATTCTCTCTTCCTCCATGTAGGTCTTGGGGATCAAACTCAGGTCAGCAGGCCCAGCATCAAGCACCTTGACCCACTGCTGTGTCTCGTTGACCCACGTGGCTCTCAGGTTTACCTACCAGATTATAATCCTGCCCAAGTTACCTTGAGAGGCACCCTATCATCTCAGTTGTCAAAAAGAACTGCAGAGATTGCTCAGCTCTTAAATTCGGTTCTTAGCAACTAAATGTGGCTCATAACCATCCCTATCTGATGTCCTCTTCTGACCTTCTCTCGTACCAGGCACATACATGGCACACAGACATACATGCAGGCAGCCTACATTTACATAAAAAAATCTAAGGAAAATGTTAAGAGATGTGAAAGAAAAAAATTCGTGGGCTGGAGAGATGACTCAGCGGTTAAAAGCACTCCCTGCTCTTCCAGAGGATCTGAGTTCAATTCCCATATGGTGCAACCACATGGTGGCTCACAACCATCTGTAATGAGATCTGGTGCCCTCTTCTGGCGTGCAGGCATATATGCAGGCAGAATGTTGTATACATAATAAATAAATAAATCTTTTTTTAAAAAAAAAGAAAGAAAAATTTCTTAGCAACTCTTTGAGATGTAGCTTAACAGTCACTAAAATAGGTTACTATGGTTCATGCTAAGACACTTAGCCCCATTTGTGTATGTTCCTTCCCTAAGTACCTCTCTAATCCCCATGCTAAAAATCTATGTCAAAATGCATTTTAGTGAGGTGTAGTGTCACATATTTTTAATTCCAACACTTGGGAGGCAGACGGAATTCAAGGCCAGCTTGATCTACACAGTGCATTCTAGGCCAGCCAGGGCTATTACAGAGAGACCCTGACTCAAAAAAGTATTTTTTTTCTGTCAGAAGCTTACATGTTTTAGAGTATAATAGCACCTTTTTTCTTTTTAATTATGTGTGTGGTGCATGTCTGTGTGTGAGTTATGTGCACGTGAATGCAGGTGCCCTCAGAATGCAGGTCACAGGTATGGGATCCCCTGGAGCTGTAGTTATTGCCGAATGTGACTTCCTACTGTGGGTACTGGCAACTAAACTTGGGTCACCTATAAGATCCACATGGCCTCTTAACCACGAACCCATTTCCCCAGCACCTTTTCTTTCTGTTTTCCCAACTCTGCAATTCATTCTGTGTAAAACCCAAGAATCCTGATTTTACCTGAGACAAGATCCCTTCACTTCCTAATTTGAATTGGATTTCCCCATGCATGAGTCTTGAATATTTGAATACTCAGTCTCCAGTTGGCATCTTTTTTTCTTTCTTTCTTTTTTTTTTTTTTTTTTTTTTTTTTGGTTTTTCGAGACAGGGTTTCTCTGTGGCTTTGGATCCTGCACTCTTGTAGACCAGGCTGGTGTCGAACTCACAGAGATCTGCCTGCCTCTGCCTCCCGAGTGCTGGGATTAAAGGCGTGCGCCACCACCGCCCGGCTAGTTGGCATCTTTTTAGGGTGGGGGTGTTAGGAAATGAAGAAGTATGACACTCGAGGCTAACTTTGAGATTTCAAAAGACTCACACCATTTCATTAGAATCAAATTAGCTCTCTCTCTCTCTTCCTATTTGAGGATTGACATGTAAACTCTCAGCTACTGCTCCACAGCCATGCCTACCTGCCTATTGCCAGGCTCCCTGATTGGTGATGGACTCATTCCTGTGGAACCATAAACCCTTCTATAAATTGTCTTGGTAGGCCAGGCAGTAGTGGTGCCTGCACTTGGGAGGCAGAGGTAGGTGGATCTCTGTGAGTTTGAGGCCAGCCTGGTCTACAAAGCAAGTCCCAGAACAGGCTCCAAAAAGCTACGGAGAAACCCTGTCTTGAAAAAACAAACAAAAAATTTCCTTGGTTATGGTGTTTTATCACAGCAATAAAAAAGTAAGACAGTCCCTAAAAAGACTAAGCAAACTAGAGGTACAAGGGAGTAACCGCTGAGCGAGTGAGCCAGAGCCAGAGACTGCTGAGGGTCCGGATATGAATCCAGTACCTTCAAGGGAGCAGACCTAAGCCAACACCCTGGTGGGTCTGGGCATGAGTCTAGGACCTCCCAGGAACTAGGCCTGAGCCAGGACCTCTGCCAGTCTAGTCATGAATCTGGGACCTCCGAGGGAGTAGGCAGGAGCCAGAGATCTCAGCGAGGCCAGGCATGAGTCTGGGACATCAGACCTGAACCGGGTCCTCTGTGGGTTCGGACATTGGTCTGTACATCAAAGGGAATAAGCAGGAATCTGGAACCCCTGCGGGTCAGAGTGCGAGTCTAAGACCTCTGAGGAAGTAAGCAGGTCCTCTGCGGGTTCAGGTGCACCCAAGCCTGGGACCTCTGAGGCAGTAGACCAGAATCAGAAACCTTTCCAGGTCCAACTCCAACCCAGGGACTTCTGCAGAAGGAAATACAGACTAGGATTTACAGAAACAGGTCAAAGGCGGTAACATAAGCAAAGTTGCCCTGAGGTAAGGAACTCCACCTTGAACAACAAATTCCACAGGAGTGGAATTGACACCTAGGACAGAGCCACCTAGGACAGAGAGGGCCTGAGGAAACAAGCTCCACCGGGAGCAGAAGCCAGGAGCAAATCCAGCCCCAGGAGCCAACTCAGTCCTGGGACACTGGCAACCCAGGACTGAGCCAACGACTTGACTCAGAGTCTGCGACCTCCCCGGAACCAGAGTGGGACTGAACCAGTTACCTAAGACAAAGAGAGAATAAGCTCCCCCAGGAGCAGAAGCCAGGAGCAAACCCAGTCCCGGGACATGGACAGATCAGGATTAAGCCAGCAACCAGATCCAGAGTTAGCAATCTCCATCGAAACAGGTCCAACTCCAAGCCAGGGACTTATGCAGGAGGAGATCTAGATCAAGATTTACAGAAACAAATCAAAGCCAGCAGCCTAGGCCAAAGTAGGCCTGAGACAGCAAACTCCAAGGAAGCAGAGCAAAGCACAGGAGCACTGAGCTACCTCCAGGAACAGGAATAAACAACAGGGTAACTAGAACTGTGACACTGACTGTACCATGAGGAAAACCATCTTAGCTTTGGATTCAGTAGTACCTAGAAGATTATTCAATAGAATCTGAGACAGCCCCAACCATACCTATTAGAGGAAAAGATGAGTAGAAAAAATAAGATCGCTGGGCAGTGGTGGCGCACGCCTTTAATCCCAGCACTCAGGAGGCAGAAGCAGGCGGATCTCTGTGAGTTTGAGACCAGCCTGGTCTACAAGAGCTAGT